>JASCZW010006547.1:91006-129999 GCA_034211315.2 Aedes japonicus
GCTTCACGTATGTGCTTGTGTAGTTTTGCACTATGTTTATACAAACGTTTTTAGGTTATGTCCGATTGTTTTCATTCGGTGTTTATCTTTTACCAGCGATGAAGGAGTTTCGTGCTGTGGTGATAAAAAAGTTTTTGAAAGGTGAGCGCCCGGGCGCTATTTTTTTCAGAAATTTGAAAAACCTCAGGGTTAAGCGGGATTTTGTGTACCGAATCATCCGAAGGTACCGTGACATCTGCTCGTTGGATGACCGGAAGAGATCCGGTCGTACTCGTACAGAATGGTTCGAGATCGGCAATGCACAATAAACTGCAAAATGACTTCGGATTCCAAGCTTCCAAGAAACGTAAGGTTCACGGAGTTTCGGAACCTTCCAAACAGAAACGACTTGAAAGAGCAAGTCTGCTGTTGTCGCGGCACGGTGGGGAAGAATTTATCTTTTCCGACGAAAAGTAATTCGTCTTTCAACAATCCCACAATATCCAGAACGACAGATTGTGGGCTCTCTCGTCGAGAACTGTCCCAGAGAGTGATAGGAATATTCCACAGTTCCAAATTGCTGCGTCAACGATGGTTTGGGGAGGAATTTGCAAGCGAGCCAAATTACCATTGGTTTTAATCGAAAAAGGCGTTAAAGTGAATGCCGTATATTTTAAAACGGAAATTTTGGAGAAAGTTGTCAATCCATATGTACAAGAGGTGTTTGGAGATGATCTCTATGTATTTCAGCAGGACGAAGCGCCATCGCATACTGCAATTCTTGTTCAGGGCTGGTGCCGAGAAAATTTGACCGACTTTATGGACAAGAATGAATGGCCTCCCAGTTCACCAGATCTGAATCCCTTGGACTGTTTCGTATGGTCATACGTGCTGACAAAGGTAAATGACCACAGGGCGTCTAATATGAACCAATTAAAAACCGTAATCAAACGAATTTGGGACGAAAAGCGATCGAAGTGCCTGTGACGGTTTCGAAAAATGTCTGGATCTGGTCAAGTAGGTTAAATGCGGTGTTATTCCAAAACATATGCTGTAGTTGATCAGTATTACTTTGCAATATAATGGGTAAAGTTATTAATAAAATCTGGATTATCGATTTGAAATAAATAGAGTTTTATTTTGTATGAGCATATATTGGACACTGTGTACATAAAGTTTGTTAACATGTACGATATTCAACGCTTCATAAACAACCAGTTTAACGTTATGATTGAATCCTAGAGGGTTTGAGCTGTTTAGTGGAATACTTGTAACTATAATTTAGAAGAAAAATTAGTAATCTCCATTTAATTCCAACTACCTTTGCTTATCTTCGACAGATACGCGTATTTCGTCTACAATGTGCAGACTTCTTCAGTGTCTCGTACAGTCGAGTTATTAGTACGAGACACTGAAGAAGTCTGCACATTGTAGACGAAATACGCGTATCTGTCGAAGATAAGCAAAGGTAGTTGGAATTAAATGGATATTACTAATTTTTCTTCTAAGTTATAGTTATGATTGAAGTTTTAATAGATACTTACAATTATTTACTGCGAGCTGAACAAGTAAATGTAAAATGGGATCGGTGCTCGGTTGTTCGCGCGATTAATGTATTGAGATTCTTCAAATGTGGCGAATTTGGAAACAAGAGCAAGAATAGCGATACATTTTCCAGATGCAGTGGGCAGCACAAGACATCGGATTGTACGTCAACAGAATTGAAATGCGTTTTTTGTTTGAAAATGAAGAATGAGCGAATATTGCATTTGGATTTTAACCATGGCGATTTAAAAATTACAGCGTTCGCAGAATAAAGTAATGCGTTTGATTTTTATTTTTTATTTATTTATTTATTTTTTATTTTTTTTATTGTTTTTCGTCTTCGACTAATAATCGTACAGACTACTCTACCTACTATTATTAATCCTACTTTTAAAAACGTTTTTGCTAATGTTAAAGTCGAAATGTTCATTGGTATCATTGAAGGCTCGCAGGCAGGCGTCAAGTGGATTGTTGAAGCCGAAACTGGTCCGGTGAGCAGATACAGCGACTAGTTGTGCGCTTCTCAATTGTCGGGGTGGGACGTGAAGGGGAACATAGCGTAAGAGTTCCGGACAGTTTATATTGCCGCGTAGAGCTTTTGAGTTCGTTCGACTCTGATGATCAGTGATGCGTGATATGATGACCAGACAGCGGCCGTGTATTCCAGTATACGGCGGACTAAGGTGCAGAATAATATCTTTTGTGAGTAGATATCTGTGAAGTTCCAAGTGTGACGTCGAATGAATCCAAGAACCATGGAGGCTTTAGCCGTAACCAGCGCGACGTGTTTTTTAAATTTTAACTTGAAGTCAACTGTAACACCTAGATCGCAAAGAGATGTGACTCGCATAAGTTGAACCGCACCAACTGTGTATTGATACGTGATGGTATCTGTACGACGGGAGAACGATATCACCTTACATTTGGCTATGTTGACCCTCATACCGTTATCGTTACACCACAGCAGTAGTTCGTTAATATCGTTTTGAAGAACAAAACAGTCAAGTGCAGACATAATAACTCTAAAAATATTCAGATCATCTACAAACATTTGCTTGAACGATGAAATATGAGGGCACAGATCATTAAGGAGATCATTAAGCATTGGACCAAGCACACTTCCTTGCGGTACTCCTGAAGTAATTGCGCCCTTTCTAGTTCCCTAGTACGTTGTACCTCATTTCGATTTACCGAAGATTATTTTCAGTTTCGTTGGTTCTGGCAATAAGATGTCGTTTTCGCGACTTGCATAGCATATTCCGCAGATTACGTAACGTTGGATTCCACCAGAGTTGCACAGAAGTTGGCCTTGTAATCCGCCGTCGAAAAGGAACTTGCGCATAGAGAATTTCATTCAGTTTGTCATAAAATTGATCAGAAATAGCATCGACGGAATCACCCTCTAAAGTATGTTGCCAATTAATAGTAGACAATACATTATTCATGGAGTCGAAATCGCAGAGCCTAAAATTCAATTCAGGTGAATACGAATCATAATCGGGTATAATAGGTGAATTGCAGTGCGCGTCTAGTTTCAAGATGAACGGATTTGGAGATGTTATGCATTCACTTCCTCATCTTTAATGTTAAACACTTTGCAGGGGTTATCGGTGAAGCCAAGACTTGTTTACTTGACGAACACCATCACACCAATTTTAAAAGTTGTTAATGGCATGCTGTCTCGATATTTGAGCGATCGAATTAAAAATTTGCAATGCAATTGCAATGTTCAGGGTGCAACTGTAAGGTGCCGAAGGTGCCGATGTGTTGACAGTGCAAATTTTTATTTTCTGCTGTGCCTGGCAACCAAGCAATGCCTATTGGCACGGTTGCTAGTTTCTTATTTCTAAAAGCCCAACTGTCAAAAATGTTCGTCAGTGTGCCACACATGTGGTATGGATTGAAAATGGGGTTCCGCAATTATACTTAATATTCGTCTAGTGTGTTAGACATCGTGGCTGGCACACTGTTCTAAGCTTCTAAGCTCGTTTTCCGAGGGATATCGCTGCCATCCAAAGGAAGATTCGGGCGTATCCAGTGCGTTAAATGAGGAAAATGGTGAAGAAACACGGGATCAGCGACTTTGCGGCACGAAAAATCGTAAACAAAGATTGCGGGGTGAAATCAAGGACACGAAAAAAGACTCACATGATTAACAACCGCGTCCTAGAGCTACGAATCAAGCGATGTACGAAAATCTTGAACTTCCTCAAGCTAAAAAAAATGATAATCCTGTTCACTGACGAGAGCATGTTAACCGTCGATCCCGAATCAAATTCCAATTCTCCGCAGATTAAAGACGTGACCAACGAGCATAAAAACGTGTATCTGACCAAGCATCCTATTAGCGTTATGATGTTTGGATTAGTGGCCTCCGATGGCAAAAAAATTAACCCGGTGCTCATTCCAATAGGCGACAAAGTAAACACAGAGGTCTACTTCGGAATTTTACAGTGCATCCCGAGCCCAAATGTTGTATTTCGACAATATGAGGATCCGTGTCACACTTCGAACCACACTCAAAAGTGGTTGCAGAATCATCTGCCGTTTTGAGCGAAGGGTATGTGTCCGCCATCCAGCCCCCATGTTAATTCTCTAGATAACTCAGTATGGCGCGTCATGAAGGCCTGCTCTAAACGCCACCCGAGTACAGCAAGGCTCAGACATACATTGACCCGTACCTGGAGAGAAATGGATCCAGGCTACATTAATAGGACCTGCTTTCGTTGCGAAACCGTGTGGAGGCCAAAAATTCAGCAAGTCAAAACTCGATCGATGATTAACATAGTTTAAGACTCTCAGGAACATCGCCCTTTAAATAAAAAATAAAAAATCCGATACCGAAAATTTTGAGAATTTTTCTAATTTTAAAATTGCTCAATGGTGCAAACATTACCACGCATACGGTATGATAGCCACTTGCCACACAATCATTTAGAACAATAAGTTGAGAGTGCCCATGCTTTAATTAGAACCTTTCTTGAACTTTCAATATTTTCTGTGTATCTAAGTCTATTAGGCACCTCCAAAGTCTGTCTCTTCACGAAGTGTAAATTAATTCATTCTTTTACGACCCCTTCCACAGCCATCTGAAAATATCATCCAAGTTAGATTATCCAGCCCACCAGAACATGTTTCCTTCTGCTGTGAAGCTTCCATGTGTTGTTTAGAAGTACAAAATGCTAAAAACTTTTTTAATTAATTATTGCCTACCTAGTTTGGTTTCTGGTACATCGTATGTTATCTTCCAAGAAAAAAAGAGTGTAAAGCAGCAAAGATGTATTTTATTTATTTCACTTTTGGAATAAAGTTTAACTTTCGGATATGTTGGTTGACTGGTTTGCCAGGTTGTTCTTGTTATTTTAAGGAAAAGTTATGATTAAACAAACGGGGGTATATTTTGTTTATTTTTAATGTTTTTATGCCCATGCCTGGCTCATAAATGTACGTAGTACAGTGGAAGAAACTCGTATAAGTGGACATACATTTTCTGACCGTTTGGTTCACTCAAAGCTATTTGCAAAACTTTAATATTGTCGCCGAGACCCCTCGTTGCGGTGAAATGACGGTGAACTAACTGTCCGAATCCTCGCGAGCAAAGTCACTGGCAGCCGAAGCAAAGGATCAAAACAAACACCAAAAGCTAGCAGCAAGTCAAGGTAGAGTCTTCATCGATGTAATAAAATAGTTCGCGCTTTTATAAGGAATAAAGTTTTGCTGAGATATATAGGTCGAGTATTATAGAAAAGTTTTGGAAAGTACGTGATTAGTTTAAGCAAAGTATTATCTTTTGTTAGAATTGCCGAAACAGAATAAAGTGCAAGGTAGGCGGAAATTAATATCAATTCAATCACCTGAATTGGACTCTAACCCTAAATAAAATTGTTTATAGACTATTAAATTAAACTGGAATCATCCTTCCGTGGTGAAACGGGAACCTGTAAAACGAGGAAAACACTGAAAATGTAAAACTATAAGTATATTTACCTTTATATTACCACTAATTTGATCCCAAATAAATTACAGCTTTGTAGCTGCTTAGATAGCAACTGACAAAACGGTGTTCGTTCTGACGATCGGGAACATTCTACAAAGATTTTCATCCTAAGTTGGATGATTGTTACCCATCGGAGATTCCTGCTGCGGTTGCCTGCCCGGAAGACAACATTCGAGACGAACGATTTTGAAGAGGACTACCCCGAACCACAACGAGTTAGATTGGAGTGCAGCATAGAGCACAACCCGGAGTGCAGAAATAAAAGTTGGTGCCTAGAGTTAAGTCTGTCACAGTCGCCGGTTGGGTGCTTCGCTAATAGTTATAGCAGTCGGCTGCACTTGCATCAGCCTAGTAATAGCTACAGTTAAGCAGTTGTTAGGGAAATTAGAACTCGTTTGATCGGTCTCGGGATGTCGGAAGGAAATACTCAACAAAAACCTAGCGTAACGGTCTCGCGGAGCAATGAAAAACATTGCAAAAAGTGCAATCGTGTTGATTCCTACGATGACATGGTGTGTTGCGATGTGTGCGAGTCGTGGGAGCATTTTCAGTGCGCGGGTGTTAGTGATTCGATTGCGGATACGAACAGAAGTTGGAAGTGCAACGATTGCCTGGCGAATTGGGATGGTGCATCGAAGATATCCTTCAATGAGTCGTCCGTAAGTAAGAGCAGTCGAGTGTCGCAGAGATTGCAGCTTAGCCTACAACTTCTGGAGGAACAGCGGGCACTAAAGAAGAAACACGAAGATCAAGCAGCGAGGATTCGAAAACTGGAAGAAGAAGCCAAAATGAAAACGATGCAGGAAGAAGAGGAGTATATAAAGCAGAAGTACAAGCTGTTGATGCAGATAGAGGATGAAAAGGATTCGTCGAGCAGGAAAAGCGGAGTCAGCGTGAGAAGTAGGCGTGAACAGATGGAGAAATGGCTTGAAAAGGGAGCTCAAGTGGACGTAGCTGGACAGTCGAGGCCAACAACATCCGAACAAAAGGCTACCCAGCCAGCACCAGCTGTCACTCAGACGGTCGCAGATGTTATTGTGCCTGCATCTACTGTCTCCTCAGTCGTAGGAACTTCTAACGATGCGGGTGCATTGAATCAAGGTATGCTGTATTCGGATCCCACAATTCCAGTTCCTGGTGGTAGCGTCACCGCTCTAGCGAAGTCGTACGAATCTTTGGTACCAGCAGTAATTGGAAATACGTCGTCCTATCTTCCTGCGTATTCAACGGTTCCGGTGGCAGTCCGAGTATCCGTTGATGAAAGTGCAGTTACGTCTACAATCGCCATACCAACAGTGACTTCTTCGCTACCGCTAGTTCAGCGGATTTCGTTGACGGAAAGTCAGAATCCTATCAGTTTTTGTACTGCACCGGTCTACTCGTATGCGGGGATGAATACAATGCCCTCGAGTGTGGCTGGGTTGATTCCATCAAATGCAAACGGGATGAGCAGCATCTATCGAAATCCACACCAGTACTTGCCTCAAACCACTACTAGTCCATTGCCGTTCCTGCCGATTTCGGTTTCGTCCAATTCGACACCTGCAGTACCAAGTTATCCACCGTTGTTTCCTACGTCAACTGCGGCCGGTTCGTACGCAGGAATTCCAAGCAATCCGTTTGCCGAGATTCCAGCAACAACTATTGGGTTTCCAGCAACGATGTCATGCGTAGCACCTTCGCTATTACCAACATCACTGGAAATCAGCGGGACTCGAAGCAATCCTTCAGCTAGTTTACCAGGACCAACCAGTGCCCAGTTGGCCGCTCGGCAAGTAATGCCACGAGAGTTACCGAAGTTTAGCGGTGATCCGGAGGAATGGCCGATTTTCTATAGCTCGTTTAAAAATACAACGGAAGTTTGTGGATATACAGATGCCGAGAATTTAGCTAGGCTGCAGCGTTGTTTGGGAGGATCAGCATTGGAAGCAGTCAGAAGCCGTCTGCTCCTACCAGCATCAGTTCCATACGTGATAGGAACACTGCAAAAACTCTATGGAAGACCAGAGATACTCATTAGCTCTCTTTTAAAGAAGGTGAGAAACGTTCCGCCGCCGAAGTCAGACAATTTGAACTCTATCGTCGCTTACGGGCTGGTGATTCAGAATCTCGTCGATCATATTATCCTGGCCGACCAGCAAGCACATCTAACGAATCCGATGTTGCTTCAGGAGTTGGTCGAAAAATTGCCCACCTCTCTAAAGATGCAGTGGGGAACCTTTAAACAAGCATTCGTTCACATCAACCTGGCGACGTTCAACAGCTTCATGTCGGGACTGGTGAATCTGGCTTCCGAGTTGAGCATCGGAGTAGACTCTGCGCAAAACCACCAAAAGCAACCTAGAGTGGAAAGGGGGAAGCAAAAAGAGAAGCTGTTCACCCATGCGAACGAATCGTCAACAGTGCCGAAGACTGAGAGCGCAGTCGGGGAAGGTACGTCAAAAGCGTGTTCTTATTGCGAGAAAGACGGACACCATATCGCCAGCTGTTCAAGTTTCAAGTCACTGGATATCGGAGGCCGTTGGAAGGCAATGCGACAGAAGAGTCTTTGCCGATTGTGCTTGATACCGCATCGCAAATGGCCGTGCCGTTCGAAAAAAGAATGCGGGGTAGATGGATGCCGCATTCGGCACCATATGCTACTACAAAGTAACCGCAACGATGCCACCAATGGTGCAAAGTCCGGTGAGACTGTTCACCAAAATCATCACCATACGAAATCCTTTTCGCTATTCCGATACTTGCCAGTAACACTGTACGGAAATGGGAAGCAGGTCGAAGTCTTCGTGTTTCTGGATGACGGGTCATCATCAACGTTGCTTGAAGAAGGAATCGCAGATCAGTTGGGTATCGATGGTGAACCAGACAATCTGACGCTGAGTTGGACCGGAAAGATTAGTAGACACGAGAAAACTTCCAAGCGGATAAGTGTGAAGATATCCGGTACTGGAAGGAAGGAAGCGTTCCAGTTGGGCAACGTACGAACCGTGCGTGAGCTAGGACTTCCAAGTCAGACGTTAGACTACATAGAGCTGTCAAAAACGTTTCCGCACTTACAGGGACTTCCCGTAGACAGTTACGCTAACGCAAAACCAAGCATGATTGTCGGTCTGGAGCATGTTCAACTGCTCACTAGCCTGAAGACTCGTGAAGGTAGTAGCAGTGAGCCAGTCGCAACTAAAACTCGACTGGGATGGTGTTTGTACGGGAGGAACTCCGGAAACGAAGGATCTATCGAACAGCTGCACGTGCATACCAGCGTAGAAATGAGTAACAGCTATTTACACGATTCGATGCGAAAGTTCTTCGCCGTTGAAGAAGCAGTCTTAACGAAGCAGCTTGAGTCCGAAGAAAATAAGCGTGCACGCGGTATCCTAGAAGCCACGACAATACGGAGAGGAACTCGCATAGAGACAGGATTAATCTGGCGGACAGACAACGTGAACTTTCCGGATAGCTATCCCATGGCGGTCAGTAGGTTGAAAGGTTTAGAGAAACGGGTTGCAAGAGACTCCGAGCTGCGAAGAAGAGTGAACGAGCTAATCCAGGGTTACGAACAGAAAGAGTATGTCCGGAAAGTATCATCAGAAGAGCTGATGCACACAAACCCTAGGCGAGTGTGGTATCTTCCGCTGGGAGTGGTAACGAACCCCAAAAAACCCAACAAAATCAGAATGGTGTGGGATGCTGCTGCGAAGGCAAATGGAGTTTCGTTCAACGACATGCTGCTAAAAGGCCCGGATCTTCTTGTTTCACTGGTAGAAGTATTGCTACGGTTCAGAGAGGGCGCGATAGCGGTGTGCTCTGATATCCGCGAAATGTTCCTGAGAATCCTTATTCGTGAAGCAGACAAGTGGTCGCAGTGCTTCCTTTGGCGGGATAATCCGCAGGATGAAATCCAAGTATACGTCATCAACGTCGCTATGTTTGGAGCAACCAGCTCTCCGTGCACAGCGCAATTTGTTAAAAACAAGAATGCTTTGGACTATACGGAACTATATCCCAGAGCAGTGGACGCGATTATCAAGAACCACTACGTGGATGACTTCCTCGACAGTGTCAACTCGGTGGTGGAAGCAGTACAGCTCGTCAAACAAGTACAACTAATCCATGCAGCAGCAGGCTTTGAATTCGGGAAAATTTTGTCCAACTCGCAGGAGGTGCTCGACCATTTAGGAGAGACCGGATCTTCAACCAGCAAAGCTCTAAACCTAGCCAAGGATACGGTTTGCGAGCGCGTCTTAGGTGTTGTGTGGGTCCCATCGGCGGATCACTTCACTTTCGATCAGACCGGGCTGGAAGAAGTCTTGCGGAGCAACGGAGCGGTTCCAACGAAGAGGCAAGTTCTACGAACCGTGATGAAATTGTATGATCCGCTGGGATTCGTGGCACATTTTGTGGTGCAGGGTAAAATATTGATGCAGGAGATCTGGCGAACGGGTACGAACTGGGACGAACCCATTACAGAAGAAATACATGATCTATGGAGCAGATGGATCGAGCTGTACGCGACAATTGATGAAGTCAAGGTGCCACGTTACTTTTTCGGAAATATCCTGTCCCACAATGTCGACGAAATTGAAATCCATGTGTTCACGGATGCCAGCGTAGCGGCATGTGCGTGTGTTGTCTATTTGAGGATGTCACTCAACGGGAGAAGGTGGTGTTCATTAGTAGCAGCAAAAACAAAAGTGGCGCCACTTCAGACGCTCTCAATCCCTCGCTTGGAGCTTCAAGCTGCCATGATGGGATCACGCTTGCTGCAAAACGTTTCTTCGGCGTTGACTCTTAAAATTCGAAAGCGCTTCTTGTGGACGGACTCGACTACGGTTCTAGCATGGCTTCGCTCGGATAGCCGCCGATATCATCAGTTCGTATCTTTCCGGGTCGGCGAAATACTCTCGCTCACCAGTGTGGATGAATGGCACTATGTACCTTCGAAGCAGAACGTAGCGGACGATGCCACCAAGTGGAATTCGGGACCATCGTTCGATCCAAAAAACCGTTGGTTTCAAGGACCACCGTTTCTACGGGATCCGATAGAGCAGTGGCCAAAGCAATCTGTAACAGTGGGTGAAGCAGAGGTGGCTCGTGAAGAACTTCATGTGGTAGCCGTACACCAAACGGTTCAAGAGGTAGTCAACGTGGAACGCTTTTCGTCTTGGAATCGGTTAGTACGAACGATGGCCTACGTTCACCGTGCGGTGAGGATATGGAAGCGTAATCTGTGCGGAGAAAGTCGACGGCAAGTGCCAAATCAGCAAGATTTCGTGAAAGCAGAGGAGATGCTTTGGCGACAGGCTCAAGCGCAGGCATATTCGGATGAAGTTTGCGAGCTTCAGAATGGTCGCAGCATAGGAAAGCGAAGTTTATTGCAGTCGCTGGCTCCATTTCTGGACGAACGCGGAGTTATTCGGGTAGGAGGCCGCATCGGAAGCGCACCGTATATTTCATTCACAGCGAAGCACCCCGTAATATTACCTAGAGATCATCGCATCACTTTTCTTCTGGTACAATCTTTCCATCGACAGTTCCTGCACGCCAGTGGTGAAGCAGTTTGCAACGAACTACGGCAGAAGTTCTACATACCCAAGCTTCGTGTTGTGGTACGGAAAGTCAATCGAAGTTGCCAGCACTGCAAGGTAAAGAAAGCTGCTCCTATGCCTCCGATGATGGGAACGTTGCCGAAAGTACGCCTAACACCATTCATTAGGGCGTTCACGTATGTCGGAGTAGACTATATGGGACCCTTTGAAGTCAAAGTCGGACGTAGTATCGTGAAGCGGTGGATTTGTCTGTTCACCTGCCTTACAGTGCGGGCAATCCATCTGGAGCTGGTGCATAGTCTTTCGTCCATCGCCTGCGTGATGGCGTTTAGAAGATTTGTGGCCAGACGAGGAGCACCTCTGGAGGTGTTCTCAGACAATGGCACGAACTTTGTGGGAGCCCATCGCCAGTTGTCAGAGGAAAAGCGAAAGATACAGGACATCATCGAGGATTGTGCCGCTACATTCACCAACGCTAATACACAGTGGCATTTCAACGTTCCGGCAGCTCCACACATGGGAGGGCCATGGGAGCGCATGGTCAGGTCAGTGAAGGTGGCGATGAAAGCTGTATCGGATAGTCCGCGACATCCCAGTGACGAGGTATTGGAGACGATAATGCTGGAGGCAGAAGCGATCGTCAACTCCCGACCGCTGACCTACGTTCCATTGGAGGTGGCAGACGAAGAAGCACTGACGCCAAACCACTTTTTGCTGTATGGGTCAAGTGGTATCAAGCAACCAGCAACCGATCATGTGACGGGGAATATCCTTCGAGACAGTTGGAAGTTGGCGCAGTACACTGTAGACGAGTTCTGGCGCAGATGGGTGCGGGAATATCTCCCGATGCTAACGAGGCGTACGAAATGGTTCGAAGCGGTGAAGCCATTGGAACCTGGTGATTTAGTCGTCATTATCGATGAGCACTCGAAGAATCGCTGGGAGCGGGGACGTATACTGGAGACCTTTCCGGACAAGACTGGGCAGGTGAGGCGAGCAACAGTACAGACTGCTAGAGGAGTGTTTGCTAGACCTGCAGTGAAGCTGGCAGTGCTGGACGTGAAGAACAGAGACGGAAGTGCGGAAGTAGTCGCTTCGGAAACGGAAGTGGTTCACGGGTCGGGGGATGTCGCCGAGACCCCTCGTTGCGGTGAAATGACGGTGAACTAACTGTCCGAATCCTCGCGAGCAAAGTCACTGGCAGCCGAAGCAAAGGATCAAAACAAACACCAAAAGCTAGCAGCAAGTCAAGGTAGAGTCTTCATCGATGTAATAAAATAGTTCGCGCTTTTATAAGGAATAAAGTTTTGCTGAGATATATAGGTCGAGTATTATAGAAAAGTTTTGGAAAGTACGTGATTAGTTTAAGCAAAGTATTATCTTTTGTTAGAATTGCCGAAACAGAATAAAGTGCAAGGTAGGCGGAAATTAATATCAATTCAATCACCTGAATTGGACTCTAACCCTAAATAAAACTGTTTATAGACTATTAAATTAAACTGGAATCATCCTTCCGTGGTGAAACGGGAACCTGTAAAACGAGGAAAACACTGAAAATGTAAAACTATAAGTATATTTACCTTTATATTACCACTAATTTGATCCCAAATAAATTACAGCTTTGTAGCTGCTTAGATAGCAACTGACAAAACGGTGTTCGTTCTGACGATCGGGAACAAATATGGTTTATGCAAATAACAAGATAATTGCACCGTTTATAAGAGGCTCCAATTATATTGTGAATAGTTTTTTTTAAAGAAGAAAACATATTTTCGGGTACAAATTCCCATAATTGTACATCAAATTTTATGTCTAAGATCCTATTTAAATCAAGAAATAACAGAAATTAGTATTTGTTTGGTATACAATTTTCCAGAATTCCGTTTCAGCATTGAGTCCAAGAGATTTTCAAACATTTCCGACACTAGTCTCTTACGTCTTTGTAGCTCACGAATTGTTCCAAACTGCCGTCCACCACTGTCAACTCATTTCGCTAGAATACCCCAGAAATTTTCAATAGGATCCAAGTTCGGACTACGAGCTGGCCAGTGAATTACCTGGTTTTTTTTTCGGAAAACCATGCCAAAGACTTCGTGCTCACGTGAATAGCAGCATTGTCTTGCTGAAAGATGAAGTTGTTGTCCATAATATCCTCAGTAAATGGAATGAGAACACTGTCCAGTAGCTCCGCATAGCTCTTTGAAATCATTCTGGTGGAAATTGTGGCAATAAGAGTACCTATTCGCAAAACACAGCCCACGCCATAAGACTGCCGCCTTCGAATTATCTGCTCAACTTTACCTGGGGATTCTTCCGAAGATCACGCCAATAATATAAGCAGCAGTCAGCACCATCAAAATTAATCTTTTTTTCGTTAAATAAATTGCTTACAATCCATGTGCCGCTTGGCAATCCCACTCTAGTGACAGCTTTTCAAATCAAGAAGAAAAATACTTTACAGGTCCGTTGTGAACTGTAATCTACGGAGGAATATGTTTTATCAGATGCTCCTGCTTGCATATTTTGGAATCCATAGTCTTGTTTGTCACAAAAACCTGGGTTTTGTGTCCACAGCTGCAAATACCTTGCCAGACCATTAGCTATCTTGCGAATTTATCGGCAAAAACGAATTTGAACTTGCTAGGGAAATCAGCTCGATGAACGGCTTTTTTGAACTTTCACATACGCTGTCTTCCATGAGGATGCATCCTTCGTATCTCGTAAGAGAAACCTCCCTTCTGGTGGATGAGTTTGACTTCCTCTGTCCGCTTGATTCCCTGCTCTACGGTGTCGACACTATCAAAGTAATCGTCGACGTAATGGCGTTTAATAATCGCCACTGCTGCCTCTGGATACTGTCTCGCGCACTCTTGAGCGTTGAGGTTTTTGACATATTGTACCGAACACGGAGAGCTTGTCGAACCAAAGGTGGCAACGTCCATGACGATTATGCCGGGCGGTTCTTTGGGATCTTTCCGGAAGAGGAACTGTTGGAATCTCCGATCTTGAATTATGAGTTTCATCTGATGGTCCATCTCACGTAGATCGCCACCTACTGCAATTCTGTACTCACGAAATCCAACGACTACGAACACTAGTGCACCGAGCATATCAGGACCCTTCAACAGCTGCGAATTTAAGGAGACACCCATAACCATAGTCGCTGCATACCTCATGAAACGTCCTTTACCTGGTTTATTGGGGTTTAGTACAACATTCAGGGGAAGGTACCATAGTTTACCAGGTACTCGCGTCGAGTTCCTCAGGAGTAGTCTAATGAGCGTACCCTTTCTCCTGGTACTCGTATATTCGCTTTTAGGCGTTTGCATGGAGCTCCGAATTCTTCTCTAACTTCTTCTTCAGCTGCTTCAGCCTTCGAAACGCCATTGGGTAACTATCCGGGAACTGTGGATCATCCGTCTTCCATATCAGTCCAGTCTCAAAGCGGTCTCTGACTCGTTTCGTAGTCTTCTCGAAGATCTCGCGAGCTCTTTTGTGGTAAACACCGATTCCTCCAGCGCGTAGTGATTTCTTCAGTAATTTGTGGAGGTCTTGGTTAGATATTTCGTGGTGGAATTCCAAAATTCCACCATTCGTTTCAACATTTGCATGCTTCGGTCCGTAAACCGTCCATCCGAGCTTGCAGCGTACAGCAATCGGATCCACCACTGCAACGATCTTGGCTTCCAGCGGGACGAATGAATGAATACTATCCTATTCCTATTAGCATCGCTGGTCGTGTATTATATGACGCAATAGGCAGACCTCGAATTTGCTCGTATTGTTTTGTGAGGTTCCCTGCGTCTAACACCTGATTAGGTAGCATCAACCTTTCAACGGTGTGGACTGTCTTCAACAGCATCTTTTCATCAGCGCAAACAGCTGACACCCACAGATTCATCCGCATGGAATCCTTCTCCACTCTTGCAATATCGGCCGTCCATTTTATAGTTAACTTTTCACGGGCTCCGAAGACTCCCAAACGATTCACCAAGCTCTTTTCCACCATGGTTACAGACGCGCCTTCGTCCAGGAAGGCAAGGACAGTGATGGACTTCCCCCACAGTGAATACTAATCGGAATTTTGTTCGTCCGGATGTGCGCGCTGGTAGCAATTGCACCGTCGATTGGATGGAAAAGTTGATTGTGAGGTTGTCTGCTGCAGACAGGGCTGCCCTTAACGTTGCATCTCAACTTAAACTTACTCGGGTGGCACAGCTACTACTTTAATCCGGTCTGCATACACCTTGCTCTTAAAGACCTGGCAATACCACAGCCGATAATCTATGCGCTGACCCACCTTGCACGGTTTCAGATTCCGCTTTTCTGCGGTACTAGCTTGATTTTCAGTTTAGCTGTGGTTGAATACCACTCCCCTCTCCTTCATCTTGGGTTGGGTGTGTCCCGATGGGCTATCAGTGTTAGCTGTTCCGGTAGGCTTGAACTCCATGCTCACGCAGGCCTCCAGTACTATTTCGGAGAGGAAATCGGCGAATGTCCTTCGCTTGTAGTGCACCCATTCGTGCTTATCGTTGTTGGGAGTGCAAGTGCTCGAACAGCTGATCTACATGTTCAGCTCCTGCTCCATCTGCTTTTGCTTCTCCTTCATCGCTTTTGCTTTTCTTCCAGAGAGAGCATACGGTCAGACTTGACAGATTGGACGCTGGAATCGTCACCATTTGTCTTGATACGATTCTTCTTCTTCTTCTTCTTCTTCTTCTTCTGGCAGGATTCGGCTCCACAGTACCACTTAGTTTAGCTTCTCTTTCGGTGAATACTCTTTGAAAAGTAAGAAAAAGGATAAATAAAATGTTTTGTCAACACGAACGCTTGTCGTATCGCTTCTGCCATCATTTACATTCAAGTTGATTGAAGTTTTAGTGTTACAATTTCAACGACCTTGTTCAAATATATACTTATTGTTATGGTTATTGTTTACAGAGGCAGTCTGTATACAATAGTTCAATATTACTGGGTCACGAGCTAATCAAGTTTCCAGGAATGAAAACCAATAAAAAATAACAACCGCTGAATTAAACATTAAGAGTTTAAACGCAGTAAACACATGTATGAATGTATGCCGTTGATAGCCGGATAAGTTTCCATGCGATTTAACAATATCAAAATGTGCATTCACCAATGCAGCGTTAAAAATATGACCACCAATCGATTTATTATTAAATGCTAATGCTTGTTGAATTGCAACATAATGAGCTTTGCACCTGTTCTGGTTTCGCAGTTTTGCAGACTAGCCAATGCAATTGATGGATTTGAAAATAAGGATGAAGCAAGTTGTATCCTACTCCACCACCCTTGGATAAAAGACAATTCTGACCAGCAGAAAAGGAGCATCTTTTGACATAACTTCAAAGGATCCGAATCATGTCCGATGTTCGGTTACCAATAAATAAAGCTCCAGAGTACTAAATTAGGTGGAATAAATTCATAATTCTCAAAATAGTCAAATTCATTTGTGTTTGTAGGCTCAAGGTACGTTGTTAGCTGATAATAAGGCCGCGAGTGCCGTCGCCTGCTTCAACGTCCTTTTTGGTTGCTTTCTTGCTCGGTAAGCATTAAATCCTACTCGCAGACCGATTCTTCGAACAGTTTTTCATTGTGAGTTCATTATCTGACATTCCAGGGTTTGCTTTGATGTTTCTCAATACTTTCCAATTCAGCTGACAATCGTATGTTCCGCTAAGCTTCGTTTTAGGCGGTTGTGGAAACGTCTGAGCACATTTGACAGTGTATTTTCAACTATATTCATCCTTTTTGCGTTTTAACGAGAGTATCCAAGATTGAGTTTTTGACGTAGACTACGTTTTACGGCAAGGTTAGGTTGCCAATTGAAAATCTAAAAATAAGCGACCTTCACAAAATATCATGACAAATTAAACGATTGTAGCTTAATAAATGTTAAATCGATTTTCAAGATGTTCAAATCAATCGGTTGACATTTTCCTGCGTATCAATTCGACTTTCATAATTTATCTGTTAATATAAAGAGAATAATTTTGTTTTGCAGGCTAAATTTAGACCGAGGCTTACTAAACCGAGGAGGTTTTGATTCAAAGACCCATTATTTATACCATGAGATCTCATAATTAAGTTTCAAGTTTCCAGGACTACAATGACCAGATCCGGGTTTGTATTCCTAGTACTCCCAGGGAAATTTAAAAATGGTCAGAACTCACGATAAGTGGATACAGTCAGGGTTTTATTTTCAAATAAATTTACATGTAACTTTCATTTTCATTTTGGTTTCGTTTTTCCTGTACTTCCCTTGTTATTAAACTTCAAAAAAGGGGATCCTCCAAGGGGGATTTGGAGCGTAAATTGTGCATAACCAGTCATAGTCTAGATAAACGTTTTTTTTTTTGTTTTGTTGAAACAAACAAATTCGGCAGAAGCGGAATCAAACTTCTATTAGTATGTGCGATCACATTGGGGAAGGTCCATTAATTACGTCACGCAGTAGGGGGGGAGGGGGGGTTTGAGAAAACGTGACGATCCATACAAAAAAAATTTGAAGGTCCATACAAAAAACGTGACATGGGGGGGGGGGGGTTATAAAAAGGCAATTTTTGCGTGACGTAATTAATGGACGTTCCCTTGCATACCATTAATATATGTAATCTATATAATAAAAATGAGTTGGGGTTTCCTTTGTCACGATTTAACTCGCGAGCGGAAGGACCGTTTGGCATGAAAATTCGTATGCACGAGTTTTTGAGGCCGTGAAATATTTTTAAGATAGTAAGAGACCCCTCCCTGCTCTGAAAGGGGGGGCTCCCATACAAATGAAACACATTTTTCTGCATAACACGAGAACTGATCAAGCAAAGGAACCCAAATTTAGCATGCGGAAGTTTTTGGAGGCAAGAAATGTTTCTATGGTAGTTTGAGACCCCTCCCCTCTCTAGAAAGGGAGGCTCCCATACAAATGAAACAGAAGTTTCTGTATATATCAAGAACTAATCAAGAAAATGGAACCAAATTTGGCATGTGGGGTTTTCTGGTGGCAAAAAATGTTTCTATGGTAGTTTGAGAACCCTCCCCTCTCCTAGAAGGGGTGCTGTCATAAAAATGAAACTGTAATTTCTTCATAAATCTAGATCTAATAAAGCAAATGGAACCAAATTTGGCTAGCGGGGATTTTAAAGGCAATAAATGTTTCTACGGTAGTTCGAGACCCCTCCTCCCTCTCTGGTCAGGGAGGGCGGGGCTCCCATACAAATGAAACACAAGTTTCTGCATAACTCTAGAACTAATCAAGTAAATGGAACCAAATTTGACACGTAGAGGTTTTTGAAGGCAAGAAATGTTTCTAAAGTAACTCGAGACCCCTCCGCCCTCTGTTAGAGGTGGGCTCTCATACAAATGAAACACAAATTTGTGCATAACTCGAGAACTAATCAAGCATATGGAACCAAATTTGGCATGTGGAGGTTTTTGGAGGCACAAAATGTTTCTATGGAAGAGAGTTTGAGACTCCTCCGCCATCTGGAAGGGGAAGGGAGGGGGGTTTCCATACAAAAACAACACAAATTTCTGCCTAACTCGAGAACTAACCAAGTAAATGTAACCAAATTTGGCATGTGGAAGTTTTTGAAGGAAATACATGTTTCTATTGTGGTTTGAGACTCCTCCGCTGACTGAAAGAGGGGTCTCTCATACAAATGAAACACGAATTTCTGCATAACTCGAGAGCAAATCAAACAAATGGAACCAAATTTGGCATGTGGAAGTTTTTGAAGGAAATAAATGTTTCTAAGGTGACCCCTCCGCCTTCTGGAAGGGGAGACTTCCATAAAAATGAAACATAATTTTTAACATAACTCGAGAGCCAATGAATCAATTGCCAAATTTGGCATGTTGAGGTTTTTGGAGGCAAGAAATGTTTCTATGGCACTTCACCACCCCTTCCCACTTCAAATGGTGGGGGCTCCCATACAAATAAAAAGCAAAATTCTGCATAACTCGAGAACTAATCAAGTGAATGAAACCTCTTTAGCATATGGGGGTTTGTGGAGGCTAGATTTCTATATACATAAAAATGAATTTCTGTCTGGAAGGGGCGCTCTCATACAAATGAGACTCACATTTCTTCATAACCCGAGAACTAATCAAGCATATCGAATCAAATTTGACATGTGGGGGGTTTTGAAGGCAAGAATGTTTCTATGGTAGTTCAAGACCCCTTCCCTTTCTGAAGGGGGGGGGGCTTCAAACAAATTTAACTCATATTTTTATTATAATCGATGAGCCCAGTGCGATGGTTCGAAAACTAATCAAGCAAATGGAACCAAATTTGGAATGTGGGGGGTTTTGAAGGCAATGATTGTATGGTGGTTTGAGAAACCACCCCCTCTGGAAGGGAGGGCTCCCATACAAATGAAACACAAATTTCTACCAAAAATGAGAATTATCCAGCTTACTTAAACACAAAACGTGTGTTTCTCGGATAAGAAGCATGTTTTGATCGAAGTTTGAACCCCTGCTTAGTCAAGAAAAAAAAACTCATTTGGAAAAAAAACCATAAACGTGTCAGTTATATTAAATTTTCATTCATTTAGTTGCAAGCGTAGCAGCGCACGCACCGGGTTCATCTAGTCTATATAAATAAAAATGAGTTGGGGTTTCCTTTGTCACGATTTAACTCGCGAGCGGAAGGACCGATCGGCGTGAAATTTTGTATGCAGAGATTTTTGGGGCCGGAAAATAATCTTACGAAGGTTTGAGACTCCTCCCATTACTGGAAAGGGGGGCTCCCATACAAATGAAACACAAATTTCTAAACAACTCGAGAACTAATCAAGCGAAAGAAACCAAATTAAGCATGTGTGAGTTTTTGAAGGCAAAAAAGGTGTTTATGGTAGCTTGAGAACCCCCCCCCCCCCCGTCATAAAGGGGGGGGCTCCCATACAAATAAAACACAATATTCTGCATAACTCGGGAACTAATCAAGCAAACGGAACGAAATTTAGCATGTGGTGGTTTTTTAGGACAAAAAATGTTTCTATGTTGGTTTGAGACCCCTTTCCATCCTAAAGGGGGAGGGGGGAGGGCTCCGATACAAATGAAATACACTATTCTGCATGACTCGAGAACTAATCAAGCAAATGGAACCAAATTTAGTATGTGGTGGTTTTTGAAGACAAAAAATGGTTCTATGATGATTTGAGACCCCTCCCCTTTCTGAAAAGGGGGGAACCTATTCAAATGAAACGCAAATCCTTGCATAACTCGAGAACTAATAAGAGAAATGGAACCAAATTAGGCATGTGGAAGTTTTTGAAGGAGGGAAATGTTTCTATGGTGATTTGAGACTCTTCCGTCATATGAAGAGGAAGGGGGAAGGGGGTGCTCATAAACAAATGGAACCCAAATTTCTGCATAACTCGAGAAATAATCAAGCAAATGCAACCAAATTTGGAATGAACGAGTTTTTTAAGGCATGAAATGTTTTTATGGTGGTTCAAAGCCCATCCTCCCTCTAAAAAGGGGGGCTCTCATACAAATGAAACACAAATTTTATCCAAACATGAGAACTATACCTACTGCTTTGCAAATTTGTATTCAGTGGTTATTGGGTCCGGGAAAGCATCTTATGATAGTTCGAGAGCCCTCCCGCTTCTAGAAAGGGTGGGATCCCATGCAAGTGAAAAACAAATTCCTGCATAACTCGAGAACTAATCAAGCAAAGGGAACCAAAATTGGTATGGGTGAGTTTTTGAAGGCTAGAAATTTTTTTGTGGTAATTTGAGACCTCTCCTCACTCTGAAAAGGGGGGCTACCATACATACAAAACACAAATTTAAACCAAACATGAGAACTATCCCTACCGCTATGCAAATTTGTAGGCAGGGGTTTTTGGGTCCGGGAAAGGATCTTATTTTAGTTCTACACCCCTCCCGCCTTTAGAAAGGGGGGCTCCCATGCAAATGAAAAACTATTTTCTGCATAACTGAAGAACTAATCAAACAAATGGAACCAAATATGGCATGTGGAGGTTTTGTAGGCAAGAAATGTTTCTACGGTGGTTTGAGACCCCAAGCAAAAGAAACCAAATTTAGCATGTGTAAGGTTTTAAAGGCAAGAAAGGTTTCTATGATGGTTTTAGATTCCTCTTCGCCCTGAAAGGGAGTTGCTCCTATACAAATGAAATTCAACATTCTGTATAACTCGAGAACTAATCAAGCCAATTGAACCAAATCTGGCATGTGGAGGTTTTTGTAGATTAATACTGTTTCAATGCTAATTTGAGACCCCTCCCTTTTCTGAAGGGGGGAGGGGCTCCCATACAAATGAAACACAAATTTATGCATAGCTTGAGAACTAATCAAGCAAATGGAATCAAAAATGGTATGCGGGGTTTTTTGAATGCAAGAAATGTTTCTATGGTGAAGTTTTTATGGTCATTGAGACTCTTCCGCATTCTAGAGGGGGGGGGGGGTCTCAAACAAATGAAACACAAATTTCTGCATAACTCGAGCACTAGTCAAGCAAATGGAATCAAATTTGGCATGTGGATTTTTTTGAAGGTCAGACATATTTCTAAGGTGGTTTGAGACCCCTTTGCCCTCTGAAAGGGGGGGGGGGCTCTCATACAAATGAAACGCAATTTTCTGCATAACTCGAGAACTATTCAAGTAAATGAAACCACATTTGGCATGTGGGGGTTATTGGAAACAGGATTTTTATTTATATTAAAATGGATTTTTGTCTGTCTGACCGATCGGAGTGAAAATATGTATGCAGGTATTTTTGGGGCTGGGGAAGGTTCTTATGATTGTTTGAGACCGCTTCCCCCTTCCAGCCTCGTATACAAAATGAAACACAAATTTCTGCATAGCTTGAGAACTAATCAAGCAAATGGAATCAAAAATGGTATGCGGGGTTTTTTGAATGCAAGAAATGTTTCTATGGTGAATTCAAACACAAATTTCAACCAATCCTGAGAATTATCCAGGTAACTAAGCCACAAACTGTGTATTGTCTGGGTAAGACCAATGTTCTGATAGAAGTTTGAACTCCTTATTACTCAAAAAAAACTCATTAAAAAAAGCGTCAGTTCTATGTAGGCGTAGCAACGCTCACACCGGGATCAGCTAGTATGGAATAATACTATCCTTCCCCACAATGCAACCAACGATAAACGATTACATACTCGTGTGCTTTTCAGACATCGCAAACGTACTTTGTGATCAACCCTCGGTTCCTTTCATTTCATGCATCGTAATTTTTGAACACATCTTGAATTGTCAAGATTGACAAAGAGAAACGTCAGTGTGATGTCTGTTTCCAACGTATATAATGTACAAGGTATTATATTCGCTGCTATGTTTATGTGGTACGAAAAAGCAAAAGCTAAAAATAGTTATGAAATGACTTCAGAAATTGCATGCAATTTAAGCAGTTTCGATTCGAAAGTCAGCCAAACGTAAATTTTTATTTGAATTTTTGCATGTATGCATTAAATAACTCTCATACTCTTGCATGTAGGCATTATATAACTCTCATGTATACAAATTGATTGGAGGAATGCGTTATTACCGAACAATTTTGAGACAATTAATGCTGATATTTGAGGTGTTCGAAAACGCGATGATGATTGTTTCCCAATTTCGATTATCACACTTATTCAGGCATTTTTTATGATTAAAATTACAAAAAAAAAAGTAACTTTTTAAATCGCTTTAAAAAAAGACCAATTTTATTATTTTAATGAAATCTGCATGGCTACACAACAAATATAGAATTTAATTTTTATGATTATGATTATCGTTCGAACATATTGTTCAATTTTACTTTAAGCATGGAACTGTTTCAGGAAGATCCACAACGATTTAAATTCGAAAATAAGATAAAATTTATACAACTAGAAAGAACTTTGCAATTTCTCATAACACGTCTCAAAACCGACATCAGTTTCCCATACTTTTCTATTGCATACTAGGTAAATAGTTCCGACAGTAAACGCATTTCTTGACCAATTGCAAAGGCACATTACTTTTGAGTTGCAAACTGGCCTCATTCAAGGAATTTTCCTCCACTGTGGTAATTTTAACAGGATTATTTGTTTTAAGATTATATTTTTTGTATGAATTCTTGGGAAAATTTCCTTAAAATTTGAAAAAAAAAATTGTTCTACAATTAAACGTTTTGTGTTATGAATTTTTGAATTTAGTGAGTATCGTGGAAATCGGAAAACTTGACGTTTTCCAGAAAACCTGGCAACCCTGGCAATTTATTGTTGTTCATTTATCTATGAACTCTACCAGTGGACAAAGTTTCGTAACAATCTGAGACCCTTCGGACCAAACCTGTACGATAGGGAAAAACATCTCCTTATCATGAAATTTATTTAGGTTAGAGTTGAGCTTACTGATGAACAATAAAACAAAAATTTAAGAAAATGAGGTATTTTTTATTTTGCCTACGTATTTTTTTGTTTCGACAAGGGGGTGATAGTTAATGAAGCGGTCTATCAGAAGCTACTTTCTGACACGGGACATCGCAGCATTTCGGCAAAAATGTGTTATCGTTGAGACTAAAATCTCTTGAAGTTTGCCGAGTCAAAATAGTTTGCAATTATGTTGTTAGTGTTCTGGAATTAGGTTTTTTTATATTTATTGAGATTGTTTATGCACACTTTGAATAAAACATTTATATAATCATCGTGAACAAGAACAAAATTTGTAAAAGCACGAGTTCAGGGTCCGTTTTACCCCCTAGTAACAAATGAATGGATTTTTCAACAAGACTAGCCGCCGGATCACGGACCAAAACAGACGATTAGTCTTTTCGAACGCATTTTCCCAAGCTTATTAACGAAGATCAATGGCCTTCTAACTAACTGAATCCGATGGACTATTCAGTATGGTCTATCTTGGAATCAAGAGCCTGCAGTACACCACATAAATCACTAGAACATCTAAAATCGTCTGTTTTAAAGGTTTGGGAAAAATTTGTTTCGAAGAACTCGCGGCCATCGCGGATAACTTCCCCAAACGTTTGGAAACGTGCATCTCAGCACGAGGTGGTCATTTTGAAATTACTTGCAAATAAAACTTGTAATTTGCAAACATATTGCAATAACAAACAATACATATTGATATTTTAATCCAACAATAAAAGATAGTTTAAACACCATTTTGTTGTACGGATAATATTCGGACACCTTGTACATGTTTCAAAGGAATCCGAAAAGAGGACGAACATTGGTGAACATTTTTGAATTTGCCATTTTTCCAAATGCCCAAAATTTAGTAAATTATCCGTTGAATGCGAAAAAATAGACACAATTATTAGCTTGTATCTTTCAAGTGTTTAAAGAAAAAAATATGAAATGAAGACTACAATAGTTAAAAGTGTAATATTTAACTTGGCAAAACTTAATCACAATCTGTTTAGTGGTTATCGAGATGGCATCGGAACAAGAGCAGATCCACTATCGGAAAACACCTGGGATTCCATCATTCTGCGGTGTCCCGGATGGTAAAGGTATTCAAGAATTCGAGACAAACCAACCACTCAGCGGTCAGGCAGTGGCCGAAAATCGAAGACAACTGATCCGGAGAACGCAACAAAGGTGTTGAATTTGTTCAAGCATCGACCGAACTTTTCGAACCGCGATGTGGCAAATAAAGTGAAAGTTTCCGTTTGGTTTGTCGGAAACGGAAAACTTGCCGGCCTTTACGTCTACAAGGTCAGGAAGGCACCAACCCGGAACGACAAATAAAACAAAGTAGCCAAATTCCGCGTCAGGCTGCCGAAACCATGATCCGTCAAGATGGACGACAAGACTTAAATCAAGCCGGACACAAAGCAATTTCCGTGGCTGGAGTTTTACGTTGCCACATCACGGTTGGCCATTCCTGAGGAGCTAAGGAAGAAGTAGGTGGACAAATTCACCAAAAAGTTCTTAGTTTGGCATGCTGACATCCTGACATGCTGACATCCTGGCATGCTGACATGCTGACACGGCCGATATTAGACAAACTATGCTACTAAAAGACTTCAATCTACCAAACTCGCCGGAACTTCGTCAGATTGAAACTGTTTGGACCATACTAAGGTATCTTGTGTATTCGAGACTAAGCTGGTTTTGAAAAAACAGTGGGTAAAAGTATTAAAACAATGGCTCCACGATTGTACAAAATCTTAAGAGTGATGTTAAGGGCAAAGTGCGGGCATTTGGTCATCGAGAGTTCTAAACCGGGTCAAATGTCTCTCTAAGGTACATCAATCCGCGTGGAGGTTGGAATTCTTCAACTTTATCTGACCCACCCGGGTCAAGTGTCTCTCTAAGGCACACCAACCCTCTCGGAGGATGGATTTTTTTTTATCTGACCCACCTGGGCCGAGTGTCTTCATTAAGGAACCAACAAAATGGTTTCCATCGCCATACTATAACACAATTCAGTACACGTCAAATCAAGTACAAAAACAAAGACCCCTCTTCCACAACCAATAGGTTTAAGTAAAATAACTTGGCCGAATCCACCTGATCAACGCGTCCGATCGGATTTCAGGATTATACTTACTTGATAGCGGGAGCGTTCCTCGTATCTTTCACTGCGCCATTGTCGGAAGGCTCCATTTTTTTTTTTTTTCCACACGGTCAGGACCATCCGTACTATTCAACGTCTGTCTCAAATCTGATCTCTCTCGTTTCAGTGCAAACTGAACTCGATTCCTTTTTTTTTAATTTTATTATCGCACGTTTCACTCCCTTTCTCTCTCTCTCTCTCTCTCTCTCTCTCTCTCTCTCTCTCTCTCTCTCTCTCTTTCTCTTTATCTGTCCTCGTAGAAGGCAAGCTATCAAGAGAGTGTCTTTCACGTGAGAGCTCTCCCAGCCAAAGAGATTCCGAATCACGGTACAATGTAGGTAAACTATTCTGTTATATTTATTAGCCATTTTTACTTTTAAACATGCTTATTATTATTAATTTTTGATTCCTGCTATTATTATTTTTACCCTACTTATAATTCCTACAGAGAGGAGATCCAAATAAACAATTTAGTTGAAACTTAGTCATAAAGTTGTAGTTTATTTACTGAAAGTTTAAAAAAAATCTGACTGAAAATGATATTTTGGCGAACATTTTGTTTCTTATTACTTCGAGTACAAATACAAAAACTAGCAAATCATTCACAGTACATGGTAACTCTTTCTTAGGAATATTAGAAATAAAAAATAGAGCATATCGTCTTCTAAAGTAAGCAATTCACTTAATTGTGCAGTTGCAACTACCATGGGGCATAGATGCACCCTCGCAGTAAATACACACTTACTTTTTTTAACCGAGAATCTAACAGTCGCTCATTTCGGCATTTCAATTTACTGAGATTCAGTGAATAAATTACCGAGATTTAGCTAACAAATTAAAATTTTATCGATACTCAGCTAACAAACAATCAACATGGTTATCAGCAAAAGTAACTGCCGAGCTGATCGGCTGTTGCACATTTGCCGAGGTAAATTAAGTGTGAAAATAATACAATACCAATGATTATGAATGAGTTCATGAAATAAAAGGCGCTGAACCAGACACGGTTGAATCGTAGCACAATTTAGGGATTAAATTTCAACCATCATAACAATCATATGAATGCCAAAAACGTTGACAACGTCAGCCTCCCGGTATAATCTTTTGATGCGAAAATGTGCTGTCACTGCGGAATCTGCATCGGATGGTCTCGTGTGCGGATGTGGATATTGTTGAGTGAGTGCCTAGTTCAAGGAGACTCAAAATCAGCATCAACCATCGAATCGTGCACTTTGTCTGAGTCGTACGATAAATCAACAAACACACGGTATAATTTATTATTTTCCGTCCCAGCAGAAACATTTCTCTTGCGTGGCGTTGGGAGATTTGAAACCAATTTTGGCCTTCGGAGATTAGTAGACTTGTTGGATTGGCGGTAGGATAAGCTGGCATTTTTGGTGGAAAAACAACCGGAAGATACCACATTGCGTGTTGTTTGACGCTTTCACTTACCATAGACCTCTTGGGAATATTTGCGCTAGAGTCAGCTGGTGAGTTCAACCTTCCAAATTTATACGAAATTTCATCGGCACTAGCTGGATCGCCTTCCTAATGGTAGTCCCAATTAACATTCTATAATTGTTTCACTAAATCACCAGGCTTATTGGTCTAGCTTCTATTCATCAAAATTATCGTTTCCGTTAAATCCCATTTAAGTGGCACTGTAATATTTGCGTAAGGATATCTCGCTGAGGTCTTATAAAAAATAATAATAAAACACTCCGTTATATTCCAAATCATCGTAGCAAGCGGGATACTCAAAAGAAATGTAAAACGCAAACATTTGCGTAGAGCTCATAAAATTCATCGTTTAATTTTAGTGCACCATACAGGAGAGTTTTATTACGTAGCAGCTGCAAGTCGTATTACCGCAATCACGCGGCTTCTGTTCTTTGCCGAGTTTATCCTCGGAAGGGACCGACCGGCAGCAATAAGCAATATTGCTTTGAATTGGAATTGTCCGCTTCCCCATCGACAAACCCAACACGAGAATGCACCAGATGGAACCAGGGGCTCGGGCCTTGGGCTGATGCATTGCAGCACTGAGCAATTCCAGCGGACCAGTAGCGGGATGTCATCGGGATGGTTTGTGATATATTTTATTACATCTTGGTGCATTTTCTCCCATTGTAGAAGACTAAGGAGAATGAAGCTGGGGCAAAAAATCCCATGCTGCACATGAATCGCTTTGCTAGCTATAAATCCTGTGGCTTAGCGGATGCACTGCCAGTGACAAGGGCTTTTATATATTGGGCGATGATAGAGGAAATTGTATAATTGAAGAAAAGTTAATAAAACCCATCAGAGGTCATCTCGCCAATTGGTCGCCATTTCGGTATTTGGGGAAAATTTATAGTGCTATGTAGGGATATGAATCTTGGACGAGGTTTGTCGTTGATATTAGTTGAAAATGTATGCATTTGGGTCTTCTAGGTATATTGACTAATGCTTTGTTCAGACTGCAGAGTTGTAACATCATACAATTCTATCTTAATGACATTGTCCTTGTTGATACTTTTTGTAACACCTGTTGAGATTTTAGATAAATAGTTCGAACAATTCAGTAGCGAAACTCAATTCTGAGCGGAGTTCGTTTCAAGGTGAAATGAATATATTTTATTATTATTAACTTTTTAAAATGCTAAGTTGGGGTTGTAGCTTATCAAATCTTCCGGTCCGCCTCTAAGTATATTGCTTGAGGTATCAGGAGGGTCTCCACCGATTGCCTGTCGATCTGCCAAAACTAGTAGACGTTTGCATTGAGTTATCTCAAATTCTAATATTCCGTCCACTATATCACAAAACATTGCGATTGGTAGAGCGGATTGGAGATAATGAGATCATTGGGTACAGGACCAAGTATCCCCCGGCTGGTGCCAAAATGATGAGCTCGGAAATCAATATAGGCATGGAGTTGTCAGAAGGCATGAATTGCTTCTAAGGACTATGATTTCACTAAGTCCTTCAATCGTCTCCGATGAATGACCATTTCATTCGATACTGAATGACCAATTCGTTTTGATGATATTACTTACTAATGACTGTATGTCTGTTTGTTTTCCCGTGTCCTGGAGTCAACAAGATAAGACGGTAGAAAATTGAACAGGTATACTAACGTAGAGATGTAGGAATCCATGAGAACACAGGTTTGGGTGAGTGCAGCAGGTAACAAATCTACATTGAATCCTGGAGAGTATGAACTGTTTAGTGGAATACCCAAGTAACCAATAAGCAGTTCCAAAGCGTCTTTACGGCAGCCTATCAAGCAATAAAGTCGCCTTAAATGCCACATAAATGCCGCTTTTGGCCCAATATACGGCTGCTTTACTGCAATGCAATGATAATGCTTCATTAATGCTATTTTGCATTCAAAATGCTTATTGTAGGCTACAAGCATTTAAATAGCATTTGAATTTCAACTTTACAACAGATAGCATTCAAGATGCTGATGTAATGCTAATATAGCTTGTAGCATCTGAAATGCAGATTTGGGGTTAATTTAATGCATATGCTAATGCTTATTGGTTACAGGGTACCATTCGAGTATTAGAACACGGCAACTGAAAAAATCGGCAAATTGTAGACGAAATACGCGTATCTGCCAAGATAAGCAATAGTGGTAGTTGGAATTAAATGGGAATTACTAAACTTTCTTCTCATTTTCTAGTTAAATCTTCATTAACACTAACAAGGTAAGCAACGATCATTAATAATGTATTTAAACAACATTCGAAGGTAATACTTTGGGAGTCCCAAAACAAAGCATTGAAAGTATCTGGTAAGTAAGTATACAAATCAATATTGGGAGTTTTACAGATAAATGTTTGACACTAACAGATTTTATGATGATGAGTAATGATGCTCGACTAATCGGGGGGCGGCCCAACTTGTCTTATCTCTATTTGCAGGATAACCACAGAAAAGCAAGGGTGAATTGCTGATTTGGTTCTCAGTCAAGGTTTTTGTTGCGGAAATCGCGTTTAAATACCATTGTGTCAAGACAGCAAGTTTGGGTGACAAATGGAGCTGATCGCTGGATGTAAATGCGAGAATTCCTATATGCTGTGGCACATTTATGATTAATTTATCCGCTTTCTCAGCAGTCCACGTACGCCTACGAAAATTATGAACGCGACGCAACTCCACTCTGATTATTAGTCTCCAAAGATCTCTGTCTGCATTGCTGAGGCTTACGAACTGTGCTGCAGCAGAAGGGTGACTAGTTATACTTGATGTCGATATGTCCAGATATGTTCGCCGTAGTTTCCTTTAAGAACATTCTGGCATTCGAAAATGGAGATTATTGCTATGCTTAGTCAGACTGTAAATGTGCCAGTTTCCTCTTTCGTCCATGGAAAACGACAACTTAGATCTTTGCCTATTAGTTTAGCAAATAGGACAAAACGCCTCTACCCGGAGCTTTCCACAGCCCTAGAAAAAACATTGATTTTAATGATGAAATTTTTCAGAAGCAGATAATTTCTCGTCTCCATGAGAGGCTCCAGGAGTGGACATTAAATTTAATGTTTTTCAGCTTTTTTTAAAAATGCATCAAAAGCTGAACCGTTAATATCTGTGGTAACAGAAAGTGATTGTGAGATAATGTTTTGTATTAATCATAAATACACTTTATTGAAAGCAAAATGCAGGATAATTTTCTCTTACAATACACGTGAGTGCTGTTCGGCATCTTAGTTGAGCAATTCGATTATGCTGGATGTGACGGTTGTGGAATTGAAACCTTTTCTGAACATGATATTGGCGAGATCCAGGAGGCACATCACACCTCGCTTAGAATCCGGAGCTTATCTGCGTAAACAACACCACAAACTTCAAACGTCAATTTTTCGGGGCTGCTAGGTTACATCTTCGAAAAGTACAACTGTCAAAAGTGTGCCACAAAAGTGCCACACATGTTCCATTATGGAGTAAGACCTTCGATTACGGCGTGCCTGGCACACTGTTCTAAGCGACTCACCCCTTGCAGAAAAGGGGCATGCCGCTGCTCAGAGGAACGAACCCTAGAGAAAACATCACCTATTAAAGTGACTACTGATACTACAGACTAGCCGTTTTTCACACGGATTTTCACAGAACTTTTTATACAATATTATAAGATGATACTGGACGGACACCAGCGCCTCACCCAGTGCACAGTGGTCCAGATTGCGAATTTAGCTGGAAAGATACATTTCCAGCCTAAGTTTGCAGTTTTGGAGCTAAATTGTCTTCCATAGCGTTGTTTCTAATAACACGGCGCTTCTTTTGGCGCAAATGAACACTGAAGTGGTCCTTATTTTATGAAAAATCGAAAATCTAACTTTTATTTCCAGAAATAAAGGCATATATTTTCCGCAAAAGTTGTGAAATAAATTATTTCAAGCAACTTTGATGGTATAATTTCTTATGTACCTTTGATATGACCGTATTACAGCAATTTTTTCTACGTAGCTTAGGGTGTCCCTATAAACATCAGTTATTTTTATGTAACTTTTTATTTCAAATTTTTCTGCAAAGTTGTATTCCTATTGATTCTAGAACAATAAAAGTTTCAACTTTTGGTGTGCTAAGATTGTCTCTGATTTGTGGTTTTTGTAAACAAAATAGGCCGTTTTCAAATGTTGGTTTTTCTTGTTGGAGCAAACCTATCAAATATTTCTTAACAGAATTTGAAAGTATTTTTATTATTGCATATCATGTATTCTGGAAATAGGTTATTTTTTAAATTGAGTAAAACACATTTGAAAAGGGGTAATTTTATAAGAAAATCGCTAACGGTAAGAGATATCAACTGCAAAACTTTATCTTTTCAAATTATAGAAATCATCTGGAGACAACGTTGTGCCAACAAAATAAGTTAAAGTAAAAAACTGTTTTTCTCTGGATGTTTCTATCCTAATTTATCTAAGGAAAACTGTCCTGAAGAAAGTTTTTACTTCCGATATTAATGATGAGTAATTACGCTAAAGGATGCCTTTGCTGTTTGACCATAGTAGCTAACTTGTTTTTAGTTAGTTACGCTAGTTAGAACTTACTGATGAGATCACAGTGGTCACAGTGGTCCAGAATGCGAATTTAGGTAGAAAGATACATTTTCAGCCGAATTTTGAGGTTGGGAGCAAAATTGTATTCCACAAATTCGGTTTTAATAACAAGGCGCTACTGTTGGTGTGAATAAATACTAGGGTGGTCTTTATTTTCAGAGCAATTGAAAATTTAAGTTTTTTATATACAGAAATATGAGGCATAGGGTATGTGTCCCTTAACTCAGCCTATTATGCAATGATCGATTACACTTTTCATCATAACTCATAAGTTTTAAGCTGCAAGCGAGATTCAACTAGTTAGGCACTTGCTAAGATAAGTTTGATAAGACATTTGGTAGTATGTATCACGAAAAGTTACAAAACTTTTTTATAAAGTCAGAAACATTCGAGGATATGGATTTAATGTCGGTCTATGACACCAAATTGGGTCTAATCATGGATGCAAGTTCGTCCTATTCGATAGATCTGTTATTAAATAATGTCTATGTACGGATTCTTTCTGATTTTCTGATGCAAAGCGTTGTCAGCTGTGTTTTCTCTACTCAACAAACAATTTTAAAAAATCAAACTATGGTAAAACTGCCTCGAAACACTTAAATGATGTTCATATATGATTTATCAGCCATTTAATAATGAAAACATTATTATTCACTACACAATGATTTTGTTCCTTCGGTTTCTCTTTAGATGAGCCACTTGAATATAAAAATCCACAAATTCATGCATTTCCACTTGAAATTTATCAATAACAACGTTTTTACTACGTTATTGATACAACAGGCCATAGTGTGGGAACATACAAAAAATATATACTCAACAATGAGTTCATGATTTTCTTGAAAAATCATTGTTATTTTAGCTATGTTGAACTGTTAGTTTTTATTGTGTAGCTTTTTTAAGTAAGGGATGTAATGTTCGCCTAGCTCCTTCATTCAGCCTATGTACCAAATGTGTCATTAATTTAGCAATTATAAACAAAATCATGTTGCTATAAGAATGACCGATGTAATCCGAAGCACTAGAGACAATATTAATCAACTTATAGTTTTTCACTTCCGCGTAATTTTCGATTTCTTGAACTTTTGGGGCATCATGATTTCACTGGTTAAGCTGAACAGATGACCTGCACGATCTTCAAGTGATCTAAATTTGGCTTAATTGAATCGATAAAGCAAGTAATGCAGTCTGGATGTGCAGAAAATAGCTACACATTACAAACTAACTGTTTTTATAGCTAAAACAACAATTATTTTACAAGAAAATCATAGACCCAATGTTGAGAACATATTTTTATGTATGTTCCCAGCTAATGGCCTGATGTATCAACAACGTCGTAAATAGGTTCGTTGTATTGTGATTTATAATGTTTTCATTATTGAAATGGCTAGTAAATCATATATAGAACATCATTTATGTGTTTCAGAGCAGTTTTACTTATAGTTTTTTGTTGTGAAATTTGGTGTTAAGTAACGCGAATACAGTTTGGCAATGCCTTAATTCATCAGAATAAGTAGAAAAAGACTGCATTTAGAAATAAATCCATCGAATGGGACAGTTGCATCCATGAATAGACCCAATTTGGTGCCTGTGAGACCGATATTAAATCCATATCCCTTGAAAGTTTCTGACTTTATAAAAGTAGTTGTGTAACTTTCGTGATACATACTACCAAAATGGCTTATTAAACATATCTTAGCCAAGGGTGTAGAACTAGTTGAATCTCGCCTTCAGCTTGAAAACTTTAAGAGTTATAATCAAAAATGTAATAGATGGTTTGCATAATAGCTGAGTCAAGGAAACATACCCTATTGTAGCTAATACATCTCGTAGAGTCGAAGAAACGGCAATATTGGAAAAACAAGCGGATTTGCAATTCGTGATTGTCATAGTGACCTGATTTTCGATGAAGAGCCGCTGATCATAACCATCATCGGTTGCTTTTACGACCTCTCGCGACTCCAGCGATAAGCGAGGATTGATAATCGGAAAAGATTCTGATAGAATGAATTCGGACGTTTTTACCATCAGTTATTTAACGATAATGATTTTCCACAGATTGCAACTCTGGTCCAGGGGTCAACCCCATTCTGGGACTGTTTGATATGCCTGAGTAATTATGTGGGATTTTCCTTTCGTCACTTTTTGAAGGAGGTTCACTTTATCCTGATCCTTTATGATTACCTGAATAAACTCAATTTCAGCCTACAACTCATACTGCCTTCTAACACTAAGTCTAACTACCTCGATGGTACCAAGCTGGAATATGCTGTCAAAGCGTTACGATGTGTTCACGCGCTGGTCGTTGATACTCGATGACTGCTACTCGTCTTTTGGTCTACGTAACCAGTAACTGCGATGATCCTGGTAAACTGAGTGCCGGATTCTCTGTGCTGCGTCAACTGGTGCGTGCTGATGGTTACTCGTTGTCCATATGGATTGCGTACAGGTTGTTTGGGAGGTGATAGCTAGGTCCGTATAATTATATAACTTTTTACTTAAAATGACTAACTGAAGTTCACAGTAGCCGAAGTGGCCGGGTTGCATTAAAATCAATAATATTAATTTAATTGTTTGCTACATTTATTCTATGCGGAATCAAGCGCTTCGCAATTGCAACCCAATCAATTGGTTAAGTTGGTTCTTGATTTAACAAGGGACGAGTCTCACAACAGCGACCATCACCTCGTGTAAATCTCAATGTCCATTTCAGATGTATTATCAATTACAAATTAATTCACTGAATATCAAGATTGACCGTATCTGAGCATAGCCAATATCCTAGGTGGAATAGTTTGAAAGAAACAATAGACATGTAAAAACAATATGCTAACGTTCTATTAGCTTGAATCTTTTATTTTCAAGTGGGATGAATTGCGAAGCAATGAAATTAATATAAATACAATAACCTATGTTCGTGTGAAGCATCCACCATAAAACAACACGCGAAAGAAGAATTCTGTATGGTAGGCAATATTAAAAACTGCCTGGCTCATAAACTGATATCAAACAACTGAAAGACGGAAACAAACCAACACGGAGATGAGTGGTTTTCCTATGAGCGCTAGAACGACTGGGGGCTATCCTTGATAATTGAAGTAAAGAGCCTGAATGTTGAGGTCAGAAATTTATTATATCAGTATGCCTGTGATCCCATAGTATTCCTGTAGACATCCTACACGAGGTTAAAACGGGTTTCATTGTTCTTTCCCACAAAGAGCCTATCGGTGAGTGAATATAATCAAGTTTACATATACTGTAATACAATGCGCAACTCGGCGGAATAATAATTTCTCACGTTTTGCCCGCACCGTGTTTATGGAATCCTTCTGCGCGGACTCGATTGCACAATATCAACCATTCGACTACCGTTCGTCCCGAAGCGGATTGCGGATTGACGACCTGTATAAACAAAAATAATCGGCCGAGAAGCATCCTACAACGAACGAGGGTAACATTGATCATTTCACTTTATGTTTTTTGGGATGAAGCTGTCGGTTATGACATTCCAAGATACATCAATATTCATATGCCCAGAGGTTGAGTTTTGTCTTGTTTCTATGTCATGTAAAGTAAGAGTTCTTTAATCAAGTGTTGTTAATACTGTTATATTCAGTCGGAATATACTTTTACATAGATTAACTCGTGGTGTGGTAGATTAATGGATTTTGGTTATGCTCTCCATGATGCCACATGGCGGTGGGTTCTATCCCCATTTCAAGTGGGCATGGGAGTTGTTTACCGCGTTCTTTAGACTCATTTTTCAGTATTTTTCCTTTTATTGATCACGGGAAAACAGAAAACGTTCGGTTTTATGCATCTAGAAATTGCACTCTGAGGCTTGCACATAATTTTTACTGCCATGTGACCGCTCCGTTAACTCTACCTACGTTTGGGTTTCAGATTTGCTGGAAACTGCCCCTGCAAAAGCTTGTTCCAATTAAGTTTATCAGAATTCAAATTGCAAAACAGATGGGACGTTAGCTTTAACATTTTCAGTCAAAAGTGTTTCCTTTCCACTTTGAAAAAGTTAGCTTTGATCTTCTCTAAAAGAATTCAATTTTTAATATTCAACATGACTAAAGAGGTGTATTCGATTAAAATGGCACACAGAAAATCATTCGTAACGTTAGGTCAGTATGAGTAAAAAACCTAGAAATTTGAGTAGATCTTATCCATAGTGTATTATTTACATCTGCCAAGTTTCATAGTTATACATTCAGTAGTTCCAGTCATGTCGTCAGAAACAAGAAATTGTCCGTGAGAAAATTTTGTGCACTCACAATCAAAATCCAGGGGCGTCCCACCGGTGGATTGCTAAAGAGGCTTGGAATTGCAAATACAACTGTGTCTCGTGTAATAAGAACCTTCAAGGAGCGTCTGAGTGTCCAAAGGAAGGAAGGGAGTGGTCGTAAAAGTGGTCCAATGGACAGTAAAATGGCCAGGAAAGTCGTACAACAATTCAAGAACCGTCCAAACATGTCAATTCGAGATGTCGCTAAAAAGTCTAAGGTGTCAGTCGGTTTTGTGCAGAAAACCATGAAGCGTGCTGGGTTACATGTTTACAAAGTGCAAAAAGCCCCAAACCGGAATGAAAAACAAAACATCACTGCGAAAACCCGCGCCCGGAAACTTTACACGAAGCTGCTCACCAAATCCGGTTGCATCGTGATGGATGACGAAACATACGTCAAGGCCGACTTCCGTCAACTTCCTGGGCAAGAATATTTCGTTGCCAAGTCGAAGTTCGATGTTCCGGAGGATGTTCGAAAGAAGAAACTATCGAAATTTGCAAAGAAGTTTCTAATCTGGCAGGCGATTTGCGGATGTGGTGAAATAAGTGCTCCCTTCATCACTTCCGGAACAATAAACAGTGCGATTTACACGGAAGAGTGCCTTAAGAAGCGTCTCTTGCCATTCATTAAGAAGCACAAAGGATCAACTCTGTTTTGGCCTGATCTAGCATCCTGCCACTACGCTCGAAACGTATTGGAGTGGTACCGAGCCAACAGGTCAATTTTGTAACTAGAAATTACGGAAGAAGCGATAGTATCTTCCATTTAATTTCCGGCTACCTTTGAATATCTTCGACAAGATACGCGTATTTCGTCTACATTAGTGCAGACTTCTTCAGTGTCTCGTACTAATAACTCGACTTAAGAGAAAGCCTTCGCCTCCTACTGCCGTGTCGTGTACTATTTTTCTAAATACAAAGCGTTAACCTATCGTTATGTTTGTCCCTATACCTATCTTATTATTATTTTGTCTTATATCTATCACTAGGTCAAAAAACAAGTTGTTACTTAATATCTACCTGCGCTTTTTTCATCCGTATACGTAACCACCACCCCAACTTTGTGCGGCAGCGGGTGCTCCGCTTCGTCGGGTTTGATGTCGTTTGGGTATTAAGTTGAAGAGCCACGTGCAACCGTTGCCTTGGTCTTTGTTTAGTAGATTTGTGTTCCTGTTGTTTGTTTGTTTCTAAGCTTTTCTGCGACGTCTAATTTCCCTGAGGTGTATGATGTGGTCCGTAGTATTGTGATGTCATTCGATCGTTATGTCATTGATTTTCCATGTGAAAGGTATGTGTTCCTGCGACTTCATTGAGTTTGAAGTTATGTGAAATTCGCTTTCTCAGTTCTGTTGCAGCAGCCTAAGTCTGCCTCCGCTAGATGCTCCTTGAACCTTGCCTTTAGGTTCTCTGTGCACGAACCTACATATCTTTTGCTGCAGTGTTTACACTTGGTTCTGTACCCCTGCTCTGCCTAAGGTGTCTGCTGAATCTTTGGTGGAACCTAACATCGAGTACTAGTTGGTTGTGCCTACGGAAAAAACTAAGTCTAAGCCAAATTCCCTAAGATCGATGGTTTAGCATTTGTAGTGATGTTTTTTCATCGAGAGGGGACGGATGCACGTTTCAGGGGTTCAGATAGGTCTGAGAGGGTTGTTTTGTGGTTTCCCTGATGAAGCATGTCTTTCCTTTTTGTTGGTGACTCAGCAGTTGTCCTCTTGCTCGTACCCGGCTGAGGTCTGAGCGGTTTCGAAGGCCATATGCTAGTTCTTTGGCTTTTCAGTTTATTGAGAGGAAGGTCAACGTCCGGTGGATCATGTGGCAATTGGAGAAAGTGTGCCATTTTGTAGCTGAAAAAGAGTGGTTTAGAGGTGTAACGGGATGACTCTTTGGGTGTTTGTGGAGGTTTCTGAAGAATTCAAACTCTACAAGGAGAGATGGCGGCAATGATTATCTTCGACAAGATACACAGCGTGTGCCGTCTCTACATATGTGCAGACTGGCAGTGGTCTCGTGCTGATCACTCGAAGAGAACACTGAAGAATGTCTGCCATTGTAGACAGGAAATACGCGTATCTGTCAGAAGATTTGGCAGCAGGGATGGACTGGAATTAAATGGAAGATTCTAATTCTTCTTCTAATTTCTAGTTGCAGGTATTCCACTAAACAGCTCTCCAAAACCCTCTAGGATTCAATGATTGTCTCTTTACTGAAGGGTCGAGATGCTGAGTTTGCAATACTTTTTCTATTTCCATGGGTGAACTTAATATGTCTTCTGTGGGGAATTGTTGATTTCTTGAAGAATCTGAGAGAGATCGTCTTTTTCACGGCGGCCGAAGAGATCGTCGATCGGCGTGTCTCCACCAGCAGGGTTAGGAGTAATCCTTTCAGCTTTTAGGATTGTTTCCAAATTCGCCATAACCGTTCACAGAGAATGGGGATAGAGATTCCCAGAAGGGCTCCCTTTCGATTGTTGCATAGAATGAGTCCTCTGAAAGTGAATGGATCTCTTCATGCAGAAGTCGAGTCAGACTTAAGGTATCATGCACGCGCTACCATGTTGTGTCATCTCCTTGTGTTCTAAAGGCCAATCTTCTAGAAGGTTAATTGCGTCCTTGATCAGTGCGCTAGAAGGGCTGTGACGTCGAAGATACCATTGCTTCATTGTCATTTATATGACCTGATAGGCTATGGCTGTTGTGCCGATTCACCGGGAGTTGCAGACTGAGCTTGTTGGGAATTAACTCGGAGTACCTTGAAGTGCTTACTAGCCATTTTGCTGGCTTATGAGCTGGAGATCCTACACATGAAACAATCTCCCTCGTTTCGTTTCCGGGTTAGTGGACTTTGGGGAGGCCCTTTAATTCCTGGGGAGGATGGGGTTTGGTTCACGAGGCGGACTGCTGTCCATCACCCTATCCTTGCTACACTCTTTTGGTGTTCTGTCCACGTGCCTTCACCCCTGTTTGGTAGGGGGTCTACCAGAAGAAGCTCCCTATAAGGATGAGCTACTGATCTTAGAAGCCATCTACTTGT
>JASCZW010006548.1:0-90975 GCA_034211315.2 Aedes japonicus
ATTCAATCAATTTAGTAGCATTGAATCACAACGTCCGTCAACGTTAAGGCGATTGCCCAGAATTGACTCTGCCCCATTGTCCTTGCTGCTGTATGGTTGGTTGGAAGTTGTCTTTGTTGTTTGTCATCATCCCCTGCGGAGTCCAGCCGATGGGTATTCAGAACGCATCATCAGATTGGAAGTGCTCGGTGGTTGCGTGAAGCCTCAGCTGGGTGGAAATTGCGTTTGTTTGCGTCTCTGCTTTTCCTGTAAATCAATTGTTCGGGTGGTGGACAAACCCAACAAATAAACCCGGAACATCCTTCTGACGAAGTCTTTGTCAACCTGTATGGCATCCAATCTCTGTGGGTGGTGCGCACTGTTTGTCTCCATTGTTTGGATGGTCTTTGTTTGCCGACTGGAATGGAATTTGGCCAGAATGATCCAACGGCCTTCGACCAACGAACAAGGGAAAGAAAAACACCCCTGCATGATATGAATCGAAAGTGACAGATGACGGAGCTAATGTACTCATTCGAAGTTGATAGTCTCATTATGCTAATCGCAAAACTTTCTATTTCACGCATCGGTTTTGATGTATTCAACACGATAGCCCAGTTACACAGTTTCTACGCAGTTTTGCAGCCCACATCACGATAGAATGCGTCCTCCCCCGACGCCGACGGTCCTCTTTCCTCTCCGACGTAACTCGAACGGGCATAAAATTAGCATAATGAGCAAATGTTATTTATTGCCATTGGCTGGCTCAATTTCACCTTCCACTACTGGAGCATACCGACCGCCGATGTATATAACACACCGTATTATGTAAGCATTGGAATGAATCGAAGCGAGGACGCCTCGTTCTGAGGGCGGTGGGCATGAAGCTGGTTCATCTCATCTCGTGCTCACTCACATAGCACAAACCGATCACGCTCACTGTCGAGGGCCTGGACAAAGAATGTGCATTGTTGGACTTGGAAATCACAATTTTGGTTTTAGGGTGGACGACAGGGAGAGGGACGAGCCGCGGTGGAGCTCGATACGGTTCATTAATGTTCTGCTTGGTTGTGCAAACGCGCGGAAAACATACCCTTGATTAGATTGATTTGGCGTACGAAACTGGAACCGTTCGAAATGATTTATTGAATCGAATGTTCAACATTCAAAATCAGAAAACATCTCTCATGTCAATTGCTCATATTTACGTCTGGACCATCTCTTTCTACTTTTTCTATTTTTCATTCAGTCACCGACAAAGCAACCCAGTCAACAAAAGAAAAAAATGGAAAACAACTCTTCTAGACAGTTGTAAACATGCTGGAAGCTATGCCGGCATGTACTGGATAAGAGAGAGGTAAGTGCCAGGCCGTGTCACACGGAGGAAATGGGTCTCTGGTGCAGTGGTGCAAGCAAAACCAGCAGCACCCACTCACTGGGTCGCGTGTCTCGAAGGAAAGAGAGAGCAAACTGGCTGGCGGATGTGACACAATTAGCACAGCGCAGAGTTCATTTTCCGGTTCGTTGGCTACAGTGGAGTGCTTTTACTACCTACATTCGAGCCGGCCGGCCGGTGGAAGTAGCATTCCTTTGATCATTTCAATTTCTTTATTCTTTTCTCGGGAAGACTACTGTATAAATAAAAGAGGATTGAGTGCGGCTTGGGAGGGATGGTGGGCATTGATGTCAACCCATTTAATTTGAGATTCTTCGGTCTACGTATGGAGGATGACTGTTCAATCAAATAAATTGAGCTTCACAATGACTTCAATGTTGAGCTGTTGGAAATTATTTGAATAGAATTCACATTTAACTTAATTGGATTTATTAGTTTGGCAGAATGCTTCAGATCTAATCCAATTCTAATGTTCCTTTCTCATGGGAAGTAATTGGTTCTACTTTTGATTTCATAAAACTTGTCGTTGAATGTAACGTTTATAATAGGAACAAACATATTTTCTTTTTCGATACCCATAATGTTAAGTATCAATACATCACTACCAGCGGCAGAAATCAGTTTGCAGCATGAAAGATTGATTCATTACTATTGGCACTCTATTATGCCGTCTATTTTATCATTTGCATACAATATCGTTTGATGATCCTATCGCAGACCCTTTCTTTACAACATAACGAAACCTCTCAACCGTTGAAAGAGATATCGTTGGCGTTCCGATGTTAGTTACTTAATTGATCAAAACCTACGAACAAGTGACCATAGGCAGAACTAGGTTTAACCACAGATTGGGTTACCTTTTTATGAACTGCTTAGAGTTTTTAATCAATGTTGATGTTTTGGACATCCCAAGTAACATTGCCAAAGTCCAGCTTTATTAAAATTTATTAAAGTTTTATGAACGCCACTGGAAATTAATTTGGTTTTATTATGGTGGCAAGAGGTGCCAATAGGTCTTATATTTTAGTCAGGTATATGGGAACCTATACAGCTTCCTTACAACGATCTTGAAACTTTGTTTTCTAAAATTCCTTTTACTCCTATAAAAGTTTTATTTTGACTTTATGAACTCGTAAAATACTGTTATGATATGCCGTTTTAGGATTCATTCATATTTTTTTATTATGATCAGTTGAAAAAGCATTTTGAATCCATTTTGCCTCTAGTAAATGCATGAAACGGCTAGTTGGCATCGAGGAAAGTAAACAAATGACCAAATAGTTTTATAGTAGCCATTGCGAAGTTAAATTGGCTTTTTGACAAAACTGTGATTTCTTTCAATCGGCATATTGAAATACAAGAAATCAGTAAAATCTGGAAAAATTAATATACCAAACATTAAATGTAATGCAAATAAACTGTAGCTCAGAGACCAATTACGGCATTCTTTTAGATAACCTGATTGAATTCCATCAATTTTCTGGAAATTCATGATTAATTTATCGGATATATTTGTTTCAATTTTGTTTTTGTTGTTGCAAACTCGCATAATTTCCGAAGTGCATTTATTTTTAGCTTTTATCGTGCAAATATTCACCACAAAATACGCTACATAAAACTCAATTTGTTTTGGCTTTATTGCTATTAAACCAAATTTCCCGCAACACTAGGACTTTTTTCTAAGATGTTTTTGAATTCTAAATGAATCAGAAGAGCAAAGAATCGAACAAAGCAGAACAGCAAAAAACAACACAGTACAGTTTGATAGCTGTGGCCATTTGGCCCTATGCTAGTTTTAATGGCAGCCAAAAGGTTTTATGAAGGTTCTCAAGTGGTCATCATCTTTCACTAGAACATTTTCAAAACTGTATGGTCTTATAAAGGTCTTATTATTTTGTTTTCACAACCGTTCATAGCCAAAACAGTTTTGAATGTAGTTTTAGCAACAAAGCTGCGAGGAGTGCTATACGGCTGGCATGAAATTATAATTGTTTCTAGGGATTGCTGGTAACTGTGTAAAGTTGATGTTTTGCAGCACATAGCATGTGTTATGAACATAGCTTTGCGTAAGAATAAATTAATAAACAATGGTCTTTTAGTTTTGACATTAAATTCAATACCAGCAAGTTTTGATTGCTCGGTCTCTGTAAAAATTGGTCCATCTATTTACAATGAAATGTATTGAAACAATTCAAAAGGGTACCCGGATAAAAAATTAAACTGAGAACAAAAATTTGTTATCTCATCGTTAAGAGCAATAGAACCTGAAGTATCTATCATTAATTTCACAGTAGTCTTACAATAGATTCTACCTTCGTTCACATTACGCTTTATATTACGTGACATAACGAGTTGATATCGACAACAAGTGAAAGCGTCCACACTTCCCTGATTTGATATAGTTTGACGTTTGTAAACTTGACGATGAGAAAACATGTAAAAACTTAGTAAGCAGATAATTATTGCATCTAAGACAAATAGATCTGATTTTGAACAAAACAGAAATTTAAAATACCATTTGTCCGTGTAATTTGTTTAAATATATTTCAGTTTCATGAAATCTTTATTTAAAATAACTTTAATGAGCTGCTACATACAGCTCAACTCGCGGTTGAAATAATAAGTTGAAATCAAAATTCAATGTATTCGACGATGGATTTTATATGGATAAGAATTTTACGCTTTTGTAATAACCAACAGCTTCTTATACGTCCATTGATTTCGGTTTTTTTTTCTACCAGGAAAATTAAGTACAACATTGATAACATTGAAAAATCTGCTTGGTTCTTGCTTCGATGTCAGTCGATGAAAACTAAAATCAACATAGGTGAGCAATATATCGATTGAAGTTTGCCTTGTGCTTTGGTTTTGAGAGTATTGCGAACATATTTGACCGTTAAAAAATTTCTTCACATTTCATTTACCAATAGAAGCGGCTGCAAACAATCTGATTATCCGATATAGATCCTCAAAATACGTACTTAGTTAGTTCATACATTTAGCAGGTACATTTTAGTTCACACAAAAATGTACCTGCTAAATGTATGAACATTTCATTGTCCGACAAAAATATCTGCCGGAGGTCTTATTGCGTGCAAAACCCACAATATGGATGGAGAATAAAAATTTCCCTGATGTTTGTTTCATTCGACGAACATGCATAACTCAAATGATTTGCTTTATCACACAATGATGAAAATTATTCCGATTTCAAAATTATGTTTTGTTTTGATTCAATCAAATGAAAAATGACATTTGAGATTGAATGCTATCGTCCAGCTTCATCGTTGCTGAGTAGCCAACCACTGCTTTTTAGAATTATATTTTTAGAATTATCAAGTATATGAAATGATATGATACTATTCTTAATAAAGATTGACAGATCAAATTTAAGGGATATCACGTAATATAGCACATGATATAGCTGCTATATCATGAATAGCACTATATCACATAATGTAGGCCGTTGTTGGAACGTATAATAGGGTACTAACTGAACCCGGTGTGAGCCTTGCTACACTTGCACATTTTATAGAACTAGCGTTTTATTAAAATATTTTCGTTTGCTAATGTGTGTAGTTTCTGCAAAATAGAACGTAGTTGAGTGTTCTCAATTTTTTTTTTTCTGTATATGTAGAAGCATTTCATAGACAAAACATTTATCTTAAAACTTCGCCGTATCCTATCAGTTTCAACGTTATTTTCTCTTGCTTAACCTTAGATTAATTTCTTGTGCATAATGTAGCACTGAGAAAAACTGCAACATTCTCCATTCATGAAAATGAAGGGGTTCAAATTCATATCAGAACATGCTGCTTACCCGAGAAATACACATTTTATGTTGCAGTTGTCTTGCTAATTTTCATGTTTGGTTGAAGTTTCTGTTTTATTTGTATGAGAGCACAACCGAATCAGAGAGGGGAGGGGTTTCGAATCATCATAGAAAAAAATCCTTCCTCAAAAATCAAAATTTAGTTCCATATGCTTGATTAGCTTTGAGAAGAGAAGGAGTCATGGTTCGTGCAAAAAGAACCTCTACTGGCCAAAAAAAACCTGCTTACAAATTTTCATAACAGTAGGAATACTTATCATGTTTGGGTGAAATTTGTATTTTTTTCTGGTATGAGAGCCCCTCCTTCCAGAGGGAAACATTCATTGTCTCCAAAAAACCACTACAAGCACAATTTGGTTCCATTTGTTTTTACACAAATTCTCGAGTACTTTTTCAAACAGAGGTATCTGATTTTGTGAACAAAGAGGAGAAGTAAGATACGAACGTTAGTTTAATGATGCAAACGTAAAAATCATGTTAGAGAAGAGTTATTCCTTGTGTTGGTGGTCCTAGTTTGCATAAAAGTGCTAAGGGTTTCAAGAATTAAATGTTTGAATCTTCCCCTCTTTGTTTACAAAATCAGATACGTCTGTTTGAAAAAGTACTCGATAATGTGTGTTTCATTTGTATGAGAGAGAAGATGTCTCGAACCACCGTAGAAACATTATTTGCCTTCACAATCCCCCTATGTAAAATTTGGTTCCATTTGCTTTATTAGTTCTCGTGTTATGCAGAAATCTCAGTTTCCTTTGTATCAGAGCCCCCATTCTAGAGATGAGAGGGGTTTGAATCCCCGATAGAAACATTTTTTGCTTTTTTTTGTGGACAATCAAACAAACAGTTTATGTAAAGTTCCATGAAAATGATTCTATTGGTTATCAAAATCCATAGAAAATAGAGTCTATTGTAGTCAAATGCTCTGCAATGAAGCAATGACTTAAATTTAAGATTGTTCAAGAAAAAAAATTAATGAAATAACAACCCTTCTTTTCTATTGCAAATTTGTCATCTAATTTAGATTCTTTATGGAAAACAAAACATTCTTACCCGTATAAAAATTTAGGATTAGCAATAGGAATACAATAAAAAACCATATAATTAAATTTATTGTTGGTTAATAAACCATACTGTTCATGTATAGTTCCACTAAGTCGAATCTATTGTCATCATAAAACATAATCAATAAAGTCTATTGCTGTCAAAATTTTGACATTAAAAAAACAATGAAATCAATGTTTTATGTTTCAAACCATTCTAGGAAAAAAATATGATTTTTATTGTTAAGACACATACCAACCCTCCATTTTTATTGTAAAATTGTCATCCACATAGACTCTATTACTCACAATAAAAACAATGAGTGTAGTTGTTATTTTATCGTTGAAAACAATAGAATCTACAGTATCCACCATTCTTTTCACTGTAGTTTAACAATAGATCGAATTTTGAAGATACATTTTATTAGGGTATTTTATCGTTGTGAACAATAGAACCATTAATTTTACAGTACTCTTACAACAGATACTATCTTTCATTCCATGTGATTTTTATTAGGATTTATACTACAACTAAATAATATTCCTTTGGTTCACGACAAAACAAGTACAATATGTGCTGAGGTAGATGAAACCAGAACAAAGTGATAGTAAATTAGAATCTTTCAACGACTCGCAGTTTATAACTGATTTCGGCAAATTTTGACATAAAGCCAGTTTGAACCGTATACAAGATTTATTATTTCAATCCAAACGTTGTCGTCATTAGAGTATACAGTTAGCATTATTGGACCGATAGCAGTTGGAAATACGTTCCGTTTTAAAAAAGGTTCCACTACATAAAACACGAAAGCAAGAAAATTTGGTAAGAGTGAAGAAAAGGTTCTAAAACTAGAAGAAAAAAGAGAATTTGGTTAGGCGAAGGAACCCAAGCAACACATAACTGTCATAATTGGTTACAGTAACTTGATTGCGACTGAATTGAGTCCCATTGAAGGTTCTTTTACTTGTTTGAAACAAGTGTGATACTAGGGGAGCTCCCTAGTAACATTGACAAAACCATCCAGCTTTATTAAGTTCTATTAAACTTTCATGAAAGCCACTAAAAATATTTTTTTATTATGGCACCTTGAGGTGCCAATAGGTTTCATTTTTAATTGAGGTTTATAAAACCTACACAGCATGTTAACAACAATATATAAACCTTTTTTTTTCAAATTCCTTTTACTCCTATCAAAGGTTTTATTCCGACTTTATGAACTCTAAAATGCTGTTTTGAAATGCCGTTTCAGGACTCATTCATGTTATCTTATTATGGTTAGGTGAAATAACATTATCAAACCAGTTTGCCTTCAGTTAATGCATTAAATGGCAAATTAGTGTTAAAGTTGTCATTGAGAAGATAAATTGGGTTTTTGGCAAAACTGTGATTCTTCCAATCGCCATATTGAAATTAATGAAATAATTTAAATGTGGAAAATAAATGCACAAAATTTTAAATGTAATGCAACTAAATTGTAGATCAGAAGCCAATTTCGACATTCTTGTAAATATCCTTATTGAATTCCATAAATGTTAAGGAAATTCATAATTAATTTATCGAACATATTTGTTTTCATTTTTATTGTAGTTATAAGCTCGCATAATTTCCGAAACGCATTAATTTTCGGCTCTTATTGTGCGAATATTCACCATGAAATTAAATGCGCAAATTATTTGGAGCATGATAAGCTGTAAGAAAAGTCAATTTGCTTTGGATATTTTGCTATCAAACAAACTTTCCCGCAACACTAGGATTTTTGTCTAAGATATTATTTACTGCTAGATAAATCATAAGAGCAGAGAATCGAACAAAGCAGAACAACAGAAACCAACTCCGGTATCACAGTGAAGTTTGATAGCTGTGGCCTCAGTCGTATGCTGGTTTTCATTGCTGCTAATAGGTTTCATGAAGGTTCTAATGTGGTCATAACATCTTTCACTAGAACATTTTCAAAATCTGTATGGTGTTATAAAGGTTTCATTAACTTGTTTCCACAATCGTCTAGAAACAAAGAGGAGGTGTTGATTGACAAAAAAGTTTTGAATGTAATTTTTTTTTAAGTTGGAAGGATTGCTATTCGGCTGGAATAAAACTAAAATTGTTGCTTGGGCTATTAAATTTGGAGCTGCTGATAACCTTAAGAGAGCTGCTACAATAAACTAGCTACCCAACCGAATAATAGGAATAATAGTTATCTCAATAGAAACTTTGGTTTCACGATAGATGCTCTGATAAATCAAAATCAAAACAGAAGAATGAGTAAGTTGGTAAATATTCTATCTTTGAAAAAATATAGACAGTGGTTGTGCAGGATCAAAGTTTTCATCGATCAAAGTTTTCATAATGAGTCACATTCTTTTCTTTTTCAAGTTCAGTTAATACAGAATGCGAATGCAGTTAACTGCGAATTTCCGGGTCTTTTGTTTAACACCAGCCATATGATTTTTTACAGTCTCCTTGTCACTTTATTCGCCGTAGAACTCCAGTTTTCCTTGAACTGTTTCTCGCTCACAACAGCTTTTTGAGTCTTCTTAAGGTTCCGCTTGACGATGGCCCAATATTGTTCGATTGGACGAAGCTCTGACGGGTTCTTGTCCTTGGGCACCACTTGAACGTTGCTAGCACCATACCACTCCATGGCCTTTCCTCCGTAATGGCTAGATGCCAAATCCGGCCAAAATAGAACGGAACAATTGTGTCGCTTCAAGAATAGCAGCTTTTGTAGGCACTCGTTCAGATACATTTCCTGGTGGACGGTTCTGGTTGCAAATTGTTGATCTTCAAGCCACAGGTACAGATAGCCAGTCAGCCCAGATATTTCTTTGCGAACTTTGACAGTTTAATGTGGTCGAACATATCTGCCATCTTTCCTCGTTCGGTTGCCGTATAAAATTCCTGTCCAGGAAGCTGTTTAAAGTCTGCCTTGACGTAAGTTTCATCGTCCTGTACCACGCAATCAAACTTCGTCAGCATCGTCGTGTACAACTTTCGCGATCGTGCTTTGGCCGATGTGTTTTGTTTATCGTCGGGATTTGGAGTCACCACTTTCTTGTTAGTCGACAGTTCAGCTCATTTGTAGCTCTATCCATGCTATTTACAGGTGGCACTCCCAGTTTTTTTTGTGCATCTGACGGCGATCTCGGCCTAAAACTGGAGGCAGCTCTTTGTCGTCGCTGTGCTCCGGCTTTCATTTTTCTCCCGATCCAGCATTTCTGGCTGTCGACAAACGTTCACCGAACACTTTTAATACGTAACAGTTGATTTAGCCACATTGAACAATTTCGCCAACTTGGTTGAGATTAGTTTGGATTATCGCCATGAACGTGCAAAATTTTTGTGCATTGCTTCTCTTCCTTCGACGACATTTTGATAACTGAAGTGCCGATCTCAAAATCAAAATAGAGGCATGATGCTACACGCACACATCTTCAAAATAAGGGTTTTTCAAAAATTTTAATACACGATGAAATGAAATGCGTCAATTTTAAGTCGACCAAATTTTGATCGCAACACTCTTTAGTGTTCACTCTCTAGAAAATAATTGGATATTTCATGTAAATTTTAGCCAAATAACGCTTGTAACTAGTCTGTTGTATAAAAAATTGCTAACAGTGTTGTATGGCGCACGAAAGCTGGCAAACAATTTCGTAGTTTTCACCTCCTTTGGCATGGAATTAAACGATTTTACGCACTTGATTAAATTAATGATTTTTTTCTGTGTAAAGGGTGATACGGTCAAAATTTGGTCAAGGGAAAACGCGTGTAAATCGGTGAAATCGTTTATTTAAAAAATCAAATTAAATTTCTTTTTCAAGTTCAATTAGTATAAAATTCAGGAAAAATATTCAGTTAGGCTTCCGCTTTTCCAAATCCGAATTGCCGGGCCTTACGCTTGACCCCTGCCATCAGATTTTGTACAGCCACCTTGTCCACCTTCTTCGCCGCAGAAAGCCAGTTTGCCTTGAACTGCTGCTCGTCCTTAGCAGTTTTTTTGGTCTTCTTTAGGTTCCGCTTGACAATAGCCCAGTATTTATCAATTCGGCGGAGCTCTGGCGTGTTGGGAGGGTTCTTGTCCTTGGGAACCACCTGCACGTTGTTGGCGGCGTACCACTCCATGGCCTTTTTACCGTAATGGCAAGATGCCAAATCCGGCCAAAACAGTACGGAACAACCGTGTTTCTTCAGGAAAGGCAGCAGACGTTTATTCAAACACTCTTTCACGTAAATTTCTTGGTTGACGGTCCCGGAAGCTATGATAATGCTGCTTTTCAGGCCACAGGTACAGATGGCTTGCCAAACCAGATATTTCTTTGCGAACTTTGACAGTTTCGTGTGGTCGAAAATATCTGCTACCTTTCCTCTTCGCTTTGCCGTATAAAACTCCTGTCCCGGAAGCTGCTTGTAGTCGGCTTTGACGTAGGTTTCGTCGTCCATTACCACGCAGTCAAACTTCGTCAGCATCGTCGTGTACAGCCTCCGGGATCGCGCTTTGGCCGTCGTATTTTGTTTATCATCGCGATTTGGAGTCACTACCTTCTTGTAAGTCGATAGTCCGGCTCGTTTTTTGGCTCGATGCACGGTTGTAGACGATACACCCAGCTTATTTGCGGCATCTCGGAGAGATAGGTTAGGGTTTCGCTTGAAACTACCGGCAACTCTCTTTGTCGTCTCAGCGGCTTCCGGTTTTCGATTTCCCCCCGATCCAGACTTCCTGGCTGTCGACAAACGTTCCCCAAACACTTTAATTACATTTGTAACGGTTGATTTGGCAACTTCTAGCGATTTTGCCAACTTTGCGTGCGAGTAGCTCGGATTTTCGCGATGCGCGAGCAAAATTTTGATACGCTGCTCTTCTTGCTTGGACGGCATTTTGACAACTGAAGAGTGAATTCCAAAATCAAAATAGGAGCAACATTCTACACACACACACACCTTCAAAATGAGGGGTGTTCAGGTTTTTTAAATGCAAAATTGAAAGAAATACGTCAAGTTGATATTGTCCAAATTTTGACCGTATCGCCCTTTAGCTTAATAATTGTTCAGAGCCATTTGTTGATGTTATAAGTACTTGTAAGAAATTCCATATTTTAATACTTTGAATCACAACAACCGACTACACATTCAGTCTGTAAAATTTCAAACCATAGACCAATATGACATTTCAATAATGTTAGGTAAAGCAGAAGTGGTATGCCAAAAATAAAACCCAATGAGCGGGCGATAGTTTCTCTCCCATGTAGGGGATTTGGGAGTGTGAATAGACAGTTCGTTAGAACCATTTAAGGGCTTATGCTGAATCATTAATGACGGCAATCATTTCCTCAACATTTAGAATTGATATAACTTAAAGTCTGTACTAGATATTGAAAATTTAATCACATCAGTTTGTATGCTTACTTGCTGTGAGCAATCTGATAGAGTTCGATTCGATGTTCATTCACTAACAATCGAGATTTATCAATTTGAAATAGCAAGTTGAGTTTGCGAGAGCGAGATAAAAGATAAGAAAAAAATACATGGAGCAGCGATTCACCTTAAGCTACCGGTAGTATATGAGCACGATCAAGTGCACATTCTTTTGCCAGTCAAGGTGATGCATTCGTTCCTGCCTTGACCTTCACCGCATGGGGATGCTTGGCAAAAGATTGTGTGATTCGTTTCGAAATACTACCTCACAATGCCCTCCTTTCAATTTCAAAAACTACTTCTATTCAATTTTCATAGCCTGCCGTGCGCAAACGGTAGAATATGACGGTAGTCAATCCAGGAAGCTATATCAGCCTTGTAAAGTTTGGAGTATCATATGTAAATATGAAGTGAGTCAACCATTAATCACTTGAAAGCTAGCTATATAGTCTCTCACCAATTAAAAATCAGTCCTAAACTGCTTAAAAATTACTATGAAAATGAAGAATGTTAGTCCTGGAAAATTTGGTATCCCTCATATATGAAGCAACTCAGTCCTAAAAAATTGGAATCATTTGAATACGAAGTTAAACATACTTTGTATTCAAGTCGGTAAGTCTTTAAAAATCTGATATTAGATACTTGAAAATTAAGTGGACTAAATCTGAGAAGTTAATAATTACTTAAATTTGAAGAGAATCAGCCAAGAAAAGCTTGGAGGCATCTTATAATATGAAGTGAATCAGCTGTACAAAGTAAAGAGTTACATGAATATGAAGTGAGTCAGTCCTGAATCACTTAAATACTAAATTATTTGGTCCTCAAGAATTTGAAATCAGCCCTGAAATGATTTAAATTACTTGATTAAGCAATTGAAATCATTTAAATTCAAAGTGAGTTAGTCCTACCATGTTTTAAATGACTTAAACACGAAATTAATCATACCTGTGGAATCATATGAACATGATGTTATTAAGGCCTGAATTACTTGAGTTTTAAAGTTAGTATATCATGAAAAATGGCATTGACCCTAAAAAGTTTGAAATTACTTAAAAATGAAGTAAGTCAAAGCTCAAAAGTGTCGAATGATTTGAAAATCATTCATTTTCAAATCACACAAATATGAGGAAAATGGATTTTAAATCATTTAATAATTAAATTGTAGCCTCTCTTAGCCTAGTCGGAAGGCACCGCTGGAGACCGGTTGGACAATTTCTCAACCTCTCATCGAAATCTCAATTACTGTGGCATTGATTCTAGAATACTTGATATAGAATGTTTAGAGCAGGAAAAAGGTTGTTAAGAGAGCGTGAAAAGCCTAGAGGAAGAAGAACGAAATGAAAATTACTCAGTTATCTAATAAACATTATCATAAACTCTTAACTGCATTTCTGGTGCAACAAACTTTATATTAGCATTAGATTTGCTATAAAGTACAACTTTAAGCAATAGATAAATGCTTTTCTAAGGTAAACATTTCAAATGGAAAATAATCTCAACAAAGCATTGTCAGCGATGCAGTAAAAACTGCTTTGCCTAAGGGTCAAACTTTTTTTAGTGGTCATGATTATGATATAATGTTCAAAAATGTTCTCTTTTACATGCAAAATAGCGCAATCTTGTGACAGAAAGCCAAACCATACTCTCTAGATTCAGGAAGCCCTAATTAGCTCAAGGTTCGAATTTTCTTAGTGGTCTGGATGAAGATATAAAAATGTTTAAAAACGCACCATTTAGCAAGCCTACTTGCGCCAAGTTCAAACCGATGGTTTGAATCTATAAACTCGTATATATATTTGTAGATCTAGGCCCCAACTAAATGAAAAATAATCTAAGAACAAAGATAAAACAAAGATGAAAAAATGAAAGAAGAAAGAATTCAGCCCTCCGTTCACCCAACCCTTTTCAAATAATATCCCAGTGATTTTTCCTGCAAGTGCAGAGAAGTCCTTGACTTCATACAAAGCGATCACCAGCTTTTACACATTGAGGATGAATGTTAGTTCCAACCATCATCTGTTGGTTCTCTATGTAATTACAGCTGATCTGGCAATAACCAAGTAGCAACCTCGGGTGGTCAATCATGCTCATGCTCAAGAAACGACTGGTGCTGGTTCATGCTCTGTGTCTACTCCGGTTAGGCTTTGTGCACAAATTACGTAACGTAAAAAAACGGGATTTTGGACCCCCTCTCCCCCCTATGTAACAATAAGTAACACTTGACCAAACTCCCCCCTTAAATTACGTAACGCATACGGAACCCCCCCCCCCCCCCCTATTTTTCAGTTGTGATAAAATTATCACAAAAACTGTTATTGTTACTAGAAATTAGAAGAAAAATTAGAATTTTCCATTTAATTCCAACTACCTTTGCTTATCTGGACAGAAACGGGTATTTCGTCTACAATGTGCAGACTTCTTCAGTGTCTCGTACTAATAACTCGACTGTTTTTGTTGTTGTTTTTATGTTTAATTCTCATTGGGGTCACTTGACATTCGTAAAGATTGCAAACATCAGTCATTCAATTTCATATAAGTAACTTAAAGCTATCATAAAGATTACGAAAAACATTGCACTTTTTGTACTGCATTTATTCAAGTTACTGAATGTTCTTAAAACTGTTAAAAATGTAAATTCAACAAGTTTACTCAAATGTCTTTTAAATATTTAAAGTATCACGAAAAAGTTCAACGTTTTATTCATGTCACTTAAATCTAGTTAAAAGATTGCAACAATATTATAATCTAATTATTACTGATTATATTTTTTTATATACCAATCAGAGTTTTCTGTTTGATCTGTGCAGTGCATGAAGAAGGGCGCGCTGTGTACGACTAATTCATGGCGGCAGAAACATAGAAAAACAGGCGCAGTAACAAGTGCATTTGATGTAGGCTACACTCAGAGGAACATTGGGCGATTGAACGCAAGGATTAGAACCAACATTTCTTGTGTATATAATGAAACCACATATTGTTTTTGTTTAATGCAATCATATATTTGAAACAACAAAATTTCGTATCGAATCCAATATTGTTAGTCAATTAATATTTCTAACAGAAATCTTTATTGATTCAACCAAATTATTTTGTAGCATCAAAACTCAACAAAAAATTAACATAATATCTTATTATATCTATGGTTTTAATATAAATAACATTTTTTTTTTCAATTCATCCGCTCTGGTCGAAATAATGCAAAGGTACATTGTGTCCAAAGATCTTATTCTTTGATTCAACAATAAATGCTTTTTGTTTTCAATAGAAGCCTCATTTGCAGTGCTTTTAGAAACAACAAAAACAGTTGTTGCTTCAAAAATAAAATTGGTATTGTTTGAATGAATAAAACATATGGGTAAGCCGGGAGTCAACAATAAAATTGGTTGAATCTATACAGAACAATGTATTTCTCAGCGTGTAGATGTACGATTTATGGAAAATTGCACCAATTGATGATTCGAATCGTCATAAAGTACCTTTCGTGTAGTAGATCACATTTAAATAGTACGTCTCCATTTATCGAAGCTTTAGAATTTAGTCGGAAATCAAAAGATAGGCTTAATCCATTTTTCCTAGAATTTCAGATTCTTGGCACCCCTGGCCATAAATGCGTCTCTGTTTTGGCCACTTCCATAAGAAACACATGCGATTGGCCATCAAAGGAACCAATATTTGAATTTATAGTGCAGTGTTCCAGTTGTGGCAAACATGATAAACAATACAAAAACCTAGTTTTGTCTCAGTTTCGATATTTTTCCTTCAAAATATGGATTGAAAGCTTTCATTTGACGTATTGGAAGTGGGGTTTCCCAGAATTTTTTAACATACTTCTTGGTGAGTATAAATTAACTCTTTTCTACTTGCAACATGCTACTTTGATTGGCATATCGGAAATTTTGTTGATGCAAATTAGTTATTCAGTTTTGATTTTTTTTTCAAATTGGTTATTGAGTAACGTTACGATTTTAAAACCCCCCCTCCCCCATATGTCACAATAAGTAACGGTTGCTCAACCCCCCTCTCCCCCCTTCATGCGTTACGTAATTTGTGCACAAAGCCTTAATGGTTAGTCGACAGATGTTAAAGTATACACGAACTATTATGCCCACCAACACGTCGAAGAACAAGCACCATTCGACTATGTTAATCCTTCAACCCATCGATCTGATTGTTGCAATTGTTGCCAAAATGGGACTAAATGAATCACTCTTCGTGTGCCAGTGAAAAAACAAAGTGTCATTTCTTCTAGCGGGCACGCTCCTCCCTAGCTCCGCCTGCGTCGAAACACCGCTCATCCATCGACCATTTAGCGAGTGCAGCGAATGGCACTTTTCAATCAACCAATCCAATCGTTCGCCGAAAGCACAAGAAGGCACTACACCAGCATACATTTTGCAACATTTTCCACCGGGTATGATTTCCTGCCCCGAGCTAGCCGAAAGCACCGTTATTGTTTCCATGTCAAACATTGTTGTAATTTGCATACTCGAGAGAGTCCACCATTCGAACGGCTGGGTGGGTGTACGACCGGACAGAAAGACTCTAGCCAGCTGGCCGCCGCGAGAATTTTCCACTTTCACTACATTGGTCTGGCTGGGTATTTGTTGCTGCTTTCTTTGTTTCGTATTCACTTCTTACCGGCTGACTGCCCCCATCAGCATATGGTACACGAATTCAATGAATGCCCATCGTTATGGGAAGAGTTTTGGACGATGATGCACGACATTCAGAATAGCGGACATTACGCGATCCGACTCACCCGACACTGACTTGTTGACTAGTCTACCGTGAACGGAAGCACGAGAGTCTGTAATCCAAAACAACGCGGGAAATTACAGGTGCATACCGCGGGAAAGTGATTTCCCTAGGCCCGAAAATATGAGAGTAAATCACCGTCTCTGTCGTCGCTTCGTTACGCAACTCCTAGCCACCCATGTGTGATGTTGTCGTGTCAGCCTGTTTGACTGTAGAATTTAACGACATCCAATGTCTTAATTACGACCCTATCAACTGGCGTGTTTTTGAATTACACAACAAACAGCCCTCCACCTCCCCACTCCTAGGAAAGTGTTGTTAGGGCACTTCCGAATTGCTTACCTTCGTTTCGTGAAGAAACCATGTAAGGAACAACTTGTTGCTGTTAGGGTGTTGAAAAGAGGAGGATGCGGTTGAATAGTTTGATTTCGACGCTAGACATGGCACCGAATTAAACTTTCGGCCGGAATCAAGTTGGAGTTGCATGTCGATGATTGATTTCCACGTCAATTTGTCCAGGTGTGTATCGTTTATTCAAGCGTGATGTACAGCAAAGGTGCGTGAACTAACGAGTAACGAGTGTGTGAAAACGGAAAATTTCCTTTCTGGGAAAGTTTTCTGGGCTAGATTGGTTTGTATGGCTGTTAGTTACACATTTTGTTTCCTTGTATCATTTTGACAATTTCAACAAAGTGGTTGTGTTTTGCGGTGTTTTATTTATGGGTCAGCAAATTTGAATTCTCTATCTACCTATCTACGAGTTCTACCATGCATTTATGAACAACATAGAGCATTGGAAAATCAATTTTTCCAGAAAATTACATATAAAATTTTTGGATCTTCTCATCTTTTTTCTTGGCATTTCAAGTTGATTGCTCATCACAATAAGCTTGTCAGATTAAGAGTCTTTGGTAAAACATCATTATTTTATAAGAGACGAACCAGCCACAGGCTGAAAGTCTCTCTAATAAAGAAATCCAATCCAATCATTTTTATAAAAATAAAACGTCACTGTAAAGCTCAAGAAACAAAAGCTTTACAGCTTTTTGAAGCGAAAGCTTCATTTTCAGTTATTGCCAGTGGGGAACTGAGTTTGCCCTAGGTCCTAACAGGTGTCAAAAAGTTTTTTTTATATTAAATCGGGTCGGATCTGGATCCGACCCAACATCGATGAGGTCCATTCTCAACTTTTTTTGAAGTCCAACATGGATTCAACAACGCACACAAACATGAACAGTCAAAATAAAATGTTTATGTTTGTTTATGTTTATGTTTTGCACCAATACCATCATACTGATTTTACTCTGGATCCGTTTTTAATCGGTAATTACGAGTTAGAGTCAGACCTGACCCAGGTTTAAACCGGAAACCAACATTAAGCTATTTAGAACACTGTTTTCTTAGCATTGTATGTCATTTTTCGTTTTTAAAAATAACTCAGCTCTACATTTCTCAATTTATGGTAATCTTGGGTTCAAAAGCGATAAAAGGGTGATCGGGAGACGTCAAAGGCAATTTACTTAAGGTGACCGCTACAGAGGGGCGAAATTTTAAGTCTATAAATGATTTGTTAGGGATCATCTGAGAAACCCAAAATTTCACGCACGAAAGTCTCTAGATCAATACCTTTCATTTGGTGGAAAGAGATTCTCCAAATATTTGGTAAATTCGAGACTTACCAAATTTGGTGACAGGTTTGCAGGTTATTCCTCCCTCCACAGAACTATAGCAAACAAACTCTTAGTTTTCGTTGTGAATTGCTTTCAAAAACAATGTGGTGTGCATCAAAACATTGAAAGTAAAACACATTTTTAGTTTGATCAACATTGAGAATCATGCACGGAACTAACTGGCTCCCCAGAAGATCCAGAATATCAGTAAAAGTGGTCAGTTATTTGAAATAGTCCTAACTGGACGATCGTATTTTTTTGTAATCTACAATCAGTTTATGAAAGTGAAATGAACTCCAATTCGAGAAGAGAACTTTTAAAGCCTGTCCACGTTAAATTTTGGACACTTTTCTTTCAGTGTAGATTTCGAATTATTTCACGGATCGCTAAACGTTTAATTTACATGACAGCTTAAACTCTCCACTTTACTTCGTGGTACAACATGTTGACATTCTTGTTTCTTTCAGTAAAATAGCACCGAATCAAGTGGAAATGCGCAAACGCATTTTATACAAACGACTGCAGAATCCGAATTTATAGGTTCGCGATCTTGCCAAAAAATTAAAACTACCGAAAAGGAAAGTGTTTTGTGTTTAAAAATCGTTTGAACAGCGCTTGACTGCTGATCGGAAGGTTGGAAGTAATACAAATCGATGCTGCCGACAAATGGACAAAAAGGTGGTAGCCATTATTGAGAAAAATCCCAATCTTTCTGTGTGAAATGGGGCTTGCAAAGTATGGAAGCCAAAACCATACGTACAAAAAGTGATGCAGAGACAAGTACTGAAGGCATACAAGGCGTGAAATAGCTGCCCAACCGTGATGACAAGCAAAGTTTCACCGCAAAAAGTCGTGCTAAGGAGTATAAAACCAATTTTTGCAAACATTTTCTTGTATCACAATGGACTACAAAACATACCTCGAAGACTATAAATAGATTCCAGGTAGGGCATTTTATACCGCGATGCAAAAGAACGCTGTTGCCGAGTATTTTCGGACAAAGAAAGTGTCAAAATTCAAGAAAAAGTATTTGATTTGGCAGGCCATATGTAGTTGTGGTTGAAAATCTAAAAATTTCGTCTCTTCCGGCACTAAGGTTGTGTACGAGAAAGAATGAAACAAAAGCGGTTATCAGAAGCCACGACTTTCAAGCTCGATTTTGGCCTAGGCGACAGGCTTTGCTTCAAATAATTGAATCTTGTTCAATCAAATCCGAATTATAGGGTAGACCGCTTTTCGTCGTAAAAATTGTTTCAAAAAGTACACAGATATAGAGAAACGTTAAATTTTCTGCGTTACCTTATTTTTTCAAATTGACCGTGCGTTTCTGAGTTGCTAATCCGTTCCTGAACTGAACTAGTGTAATTGCACAGAGAACAACACAAGATGGAGCTTGGGATTAAGTTTTTACACTGTTGTATGAAAGGTTGCAAAAATTGTAGTTTGGTGCATGAAAGATTGCAAACAATTTCGTTGTTTACGTCTCCTTTGGCATGGAATTAAACTAGAGGAAATTTTACACGCTTGTTAATATGTATATCTGTATAGCTAACAACATTAAGTTTCATTGATTTTGACTTCAGTTTTCGTGTTATTGATGATAAAAAAAACCTTTTTACATAATTTTTTATTTTTGTATTCTGCATAAGTGGAGTGTCGATTAGGATGATGTAGAAGAAAATAGTCGCTCATTGCCATGAGGCCCTAAAGGGACAGTAATGTGTGCTAAAATGAAAGATATGATGAGAAAGCCCTTAACTCAACTTCCAATAATTCTTTTCAATTTTTCAAAACCTGCCGTGCACTGACGGAACTTTCAATATTTTCTCTTCATATCTTTCATTCTTACGTTTGCATAAAAAACAATAGACAAATATTGTCGATTTTTCATTGGTTTACCTTCACCTGCACCGACGAAACTACCCATGCAGCACCAATCATAGTAACCGATGAGTCAGTAGACAAATTTTGACAGTTCTATCAGTCGAACTCTAACCGTGATGGCCGTGACAGCACTTTGTGGACGCCGGATACGCCCGTTCTGGCATCTGCAACATCTTGGCACTATTAGACAACAATCAGAGCATCGAAAGAAAGCCCGGTTGCGGGCGGCCGACGACCCTAAGCGACAAGAAGCTCCATAGGATGCTGAAGAGGAAGACCGAGGGAGAAGTGGCTACATCGTGCATGCGCTTGACCGGGGTCGGTTCAACGGCAAAGTGAAAGTACCAGGCGAACATAAGTCAGGAATGGAAGTCGCGTTCACTGTTTTGAGCTGCAGGAAATGACGCAGTGGCAGCGGCTGAATAAGATGGTCAACTCGATTTTCCCGGCGAATCGTGACATGGCGGTGGTGATGGACGACGAGACCTATCTCACCCTGGAGATAGGGCATTTTACTTTCCCCACGAAAAAAGTGAGCTCCGAGGTGAAGTTCATTTCACACACCAAGTTCCCCAAGAAGGTGCTGCTGTGGCTAACAACCAGCGAGAAGGGGACGTCAAAGCCGCTCTCCTTTCGCTCCGGACTGGCTGTGAATGGGAAAATATAGCACGAAAAGCCTGCCGGAACTTGCGTCGTTCATCAAGAAATACCATAAGGACAAAGACGCGGTGTTCTGGCCGGATCTGGCGATCGTTGAAGAAGATTAAGCGGCCCCCAACGTCCCCCAGCTGCGTTCCATCGAGAATTTCTGGGCACACCTGAAGCGCAAGATCTATTCCAACAATTTTGTCGCGAAAACTGAGGAGGAATTGATAAATAAAACGAAGAAAGAACTCGAAAACATGCCTACACGCATGTTTTCGTCCGCCATGGCTAATGTTCCGGTTAACTGCCGGAAGGCCGCTCGCAATAATTAACTTCCATGGGATACTTATCAAAAGCAATTATTTGTTTTTGCTTTTTTTATCACCATCTGAAAAAAAAAAAAGTCCATTTTATTAATGCAAACGATAGACCGCTACTTCATCGTAAAGAATGTATCGAAAAGTAGTTCGAAAATTAAGTTTTGAATAAAAGAATGACAAAAAAAACACATGTTTTGAATTTTGATTTAGAATGTTTGGTGAAAATCAACCTTATGTTGCATTTCACTGTGCATGTTAATAAAGCCTGTCCACGTTAAATTTGGGAAACTTTTCTTTCAGTGTTAGTAGGTACAAGAGGTACAAGAGATCGAATACGTACCAAAAACAGCCAATCCCCAAACTGCCCTGAACTTCACCCAATAGAGAAGTACTGATACAATGACGAAACATTAACACTAAATATTAACACTGTCTCTTCGTATCTTCCAGTCTAGCAAATATTACTGTCCACTTTTGGGGTTTCATGGTGACGAGTGACCCTTTTGTTGCATTTCACTGTTTATATTAATAAAAATCTTAGTTTCTGTAATACGCTTGCACTTTGGACATGACATACATTAAATTCTGAACAGTTTCTTCTGTAACTCTCCTGGTGGCTACTGCTCAGTTTTTCTGGAACTCCTTCAGAAAGTGTCGCTTGACGATCAACCAATTGGCTGAAGGCTGAAGACGTTTTTCATGAATTGTACATTATTGTTTGCCAACCACCGAATTGGCGTGGCGGGCGGAAGCCAAATGCGGCCAGAAATGAGGAGGATTCTTAAGCTTACTATTTAGTGGCAGCCATCTCTTCTTCAAACATTCTTTCTCGTACACATTGGCGTGAATTGACAACCGCAAACCGCAGGTACCAGTTGCTTGCCAGGTCATTACCTTCTGTTCAAACTTTTCCATCGCCACTGTGGTGCGCCGTGCAGGTACTGATCCACCGAGTTCGCATAATACTGCGGTCCGGCAGCGCTCACGAATCTTGCTTGGCGAAGGTTTTGTTGTCGATCAGAATGCATTCGTCTGTTCTGTCTAGAATCCGGTTATAGAGTTTTCGCACTTTTTGGCTCTAGGGTCTTTTTCGGCACTTGTTTGAAATGTTTGGCCAAATCCCGCGTCGACGCCGATGGGGTTTTTCTTATTCCGCAAACCACTGTACCAGACCCGGCTGGGACCCGGTTTTCTGCCGAATCAGGGGAAAATATTTAACGGAAAAGGTCTTACAGAACTATTCGATTCAATTTTCGACACTGGTGGGGTTCCTTTTAACCTATATTCCGAGCACTAAATTTTTAAAATTTTCATTTGCGGGTCCAGATCAGTTTGACTTATCTTTGAGATGACCCACTGTACCCAATTGCTTGCACAACTGTTATTGACATGACACACATTGACGAACACACTAAAAAAATTAAGCCATTTTAGAGTAATTACTTGAATGTTGCTAACTACTTTTCGATACACTTTCTAACTATCTATTTTCGTTCTATGAAACAGAAATCATCAATAATATCAATGGATATTTTTACCATGCATAAATCAACAACGTTTATTTTGATACGATATCCAATTAATTCATTTTTAATTCAGAAATCTATATTACGTCTATTTGATCCATTTTTAACAATGTTATACCAAAAATGTGAAGTCTATTAATTCAAATATTTCTATGGCATAAGTGCGGATCGGCAGATGCCAACGTCATAGCAAGCATGGATTCACCGGATGGAACTGTTAATAATCTATAAGCAAGCGCCATGTTTTGCTAACTGACGAAACTTGCTTAGCGCGGAATGTGTCATTAGGACGATCGCTATTAGATCGAATGGATCATAAGGCCGAATTGATCACTATGCCAAAATGCTCACTTAGCTGGCTTAGTGACTGGCAACTAATATATTTGTTTCTGTTTGCTGTTCTGATCTTATTTTAAAGATGGATGAAAACTTCAACAAGGTATGTAAGCCGATTTAAAGTTTTGAAATGAAAAACAAAAAAATTACTTATGATTGCAAGAACGAAAATCACTCATAATAATTCATATATATTTTGGACCAAAGGTTACGAAAAAACTCAAGTTCAATCCTCCATAAGGAATGTTAGCATATTGCAATGATGCAATTCGATAGAACTGATCATGAGTCAAAGAGGGAACAATCTCCCATGGAAATACGATTGTTTCATGTCTCAAAGATATCAAGTAAAATTTCCGTGTTACTAGTTTTTAAGTTAGAACAAACCACTCATTATTGAATGAAGGAAAAATGTCCATTAATTGTTTATGATGATGATCATGATGGGGATGTACCCACCATCAGAGCAAAGATTATCTATATCTGTAGCATCATAACGCAAGAAAATGTTCTCCCTGCTGGCTTGTTGTAGCAGGGTGGGTTGAAATTCCTGAAAATCTTTGCAAAACGACACAATTGCTGTTCTCTCGTGACAAAAGTCTGGCCACCCCACGTAATTTTGTCCAGTCACTAGTTCATTCAGCTCCCTAAGGCTGATAGATTGAAAGTTTTTAAATTTGAAAGATCTACTAGATGCTGTATCATTGAGAGAAGGAATGAAAGTTCATTGGTTTCATGTGTTGACAATTTCAAAAAATAATAGATTCAATCTTCTTTATGACATGTTAGCAAATTGACATGTTGAAATTAGAACGAAGTGCTCATGGATAACAGAATGAAAGATTTCATGAAATATCAAAATCAATCTACCAATTCCTAGATTTGGTTTTGTGCCCTTTTCGATGAAATGACATTCGGCATAGTGATTTTTGGCCTATCAGCATTCGGCCTAGTTGAAAGACAAAACCCTTAGAGTCATTAATTTTTTCTACAAACGTAGTTTTAATTATGATTTGATCATTATAAACAGTATTTCAGGCACAAGGTTAAATTGATTTGGAATTCAAGCTTGTTTTTTAAAACTAGTCTTTCCTCACATATTTTGAACACAAATAATGTTTGCTCTAAGATGCTCCGTCCTTGAAATACAATTTTTTATAAATTGATGATGCCCCACAGAAACCAAGGCTAACCACAAGAGTATTTTTGTGCATCCTTAATTCTTTTAAACGTGGTCTATAATTCCATAAAATTTCTTAACAACTTCACACCGACTACCCATAACTTGAAAGATGTATAACCTGTTGGAAGCATCTGGATCAAGGATCTTGTACTGCAATTACTGCAGTATGGTCAGTATGATAGTGTCAGTTCTCATGTCCAAAGTCGATCCATCCCTTGAGTTGACTTGCATGGGACACCTATGATGGATTTTGGACCGACTGTTGTGGAAACTAACATCCTCACTTCCTCGATGGTCATATGCTGAGAACACGGCAGGAGCTGGTAGCAAATATTCCTTCTATATTCTATATTCCACAGTCTGATAGACTGTGATAAGGGAAGATAGACGTTGACTTTAGGCTTGCTGCTGGTGACGTCGATAATATGCTTGTTAAAAAAGTTAACAAATTCGACATTTTTGTTTATAAAAGAGCAACCCTTCCTGTTTACTATAGTCTGGTTACTTTGGGCCTTATACAGTTGTACAGTCAAACGGCACATTATAACCGTGCAGGCCCAAAATAAAAAAAATCAAGATTGTAATGCAATTTCGCATGATTTTGTTTCATTTCTCGTAATGGATCGCAACTTGAGAAAAAATGCGACATTGGTCGTAGTCAAAAACAACACATCATTTTGCTGTGTGTAATGACGAGTGAAAATTAAAACAGACACTTGACAGCGGAATTCCAATAGTGGCCAATTGCGTTGCGGCGTTCTGTGGTATTGTCTCACCAATTTGAAAAGTTGTTGACAGTTGAACAAAGACCCAACGGTTGCTTCGACTGCGGAGGCATTAAGCACACAGCAATACAGTTGTTTAGAGGAATCTGTGTGCTGCAAACCGCCTGCACACACTTGCATGATTTTGTTCATACAGGTAAATGTTGCTGAAGCATTTCCTGTATAGTGAACGATATTGGATTAAAGTAAAGAGTGTCTAAATTAAAACGACACCATATTCCTCCGCCGGAACAGAATCTAGCAGGGCCACTGATTTGGTTGGTATTCTTTTCTCCTCTTCAGCTCTGTTGTCGATCCCAAATATCCTGCGCTAATTTAAAGGCTGACATAAAGTTAATTGGTACACACTAAAAGACGTGTAATTCGTGATACAATAAGTCTAAAAAGTCTATTATTTGTTGCTGTACAGAACTTTTATTAAAACTTCAAAGTTACAGCATAAGATGGTAACATGTCTTCAGTTTAAACGAAATCTTGAACTTTTTGACGGAGCCCATCAGCGCCCACATAGTGGAAACGGACACGGAATCAGCGCATTTCTTCCTTTTGCCCGCATTTGCTGGATGTCCATAACTGCCCCGCGGCTTCGTCGAAGTCACTGCTTTGAAATGCCTAGTATTTTTTCCGGGCAATTCGGAGGATTCATTAGCTTGGAGACAAAATCGATCTGGTTGGCAGCATATCCCTCCAAAGCCACCAAATCTGGCCAACAGATTACTTTGCCCTTATGCTTGCGAATAAACTTGGTATGTCATTTCGTCATCGATCAAAGTGCAGCCCTTGTGTTTCGTCTAAAGACGGTCGTACAAGAGCTTTGTTCGCCTATGTTTACTGACTTTGTACGACTCGTATCCTTCCCTGGCAAGGATGTTCCGCACCGTTTGAAAGTCGGCGTTGTACCTTCTGGCCACATCTTTGATCGAGCGACCGGGGTTGGCTTTAACGCACCTCAACACCTTACTGCGCTATTCCTACGATCCCTGATTCCAGTTTTTTTTGTAAGTCCGCTGATTCCTTTTCACACTCAGGGCTTTCTTGTCGGTTATAAGCACTCATTTTTCTTGCACTTCAATTTTCAAAGACTCTACTTTCTCTTTCTAAGACTCTGACGGTCGCTGTTCGACTCTCGGTAACGGATGCAAATCTTTTTTTTTGTGCGCCATTGAATTTACTACTACTAATCAATTGTAGCAACATCACGCACACATTAAATTTTTCTAACCGAATTGATGTGTTGCTTTTTTGCCACGACCAATGTTGCTTTCTTCTTCAAGTTGCGATCCATTACGAGAAATGAAACCAAATCATGCGAAATTGCATTACAATCTTGCTTTTTTATTTTGGGTGTAGAAGCGTGAACAAACCACTGTCAAAGTTTCCTGATTCCCAACACTAGAGGCGTGCTTGCGGCGCACGAGGGGCGTATCAATTAACTTTCAGTCAGCCATCAATACAAGTAGCAGGTTGGCCACACAATCTTAATTTAAAAATTCCCGCATTTTTCCCGCATTTTTCCCGAATTTACACGCATTTTTGCTCTATTTTCCCGACTGGAAGATGAGGTACTGTACACGGGAAAAAATCCGGTGCTCGAAACTAGCAAAATGGTTCATGATATCATGAAAAACGTATTTTTTCATGTTATGAATATACACCATGAATAAAAGTCATGAAATCATGAATCAGCTTACTATGATCCAACGTAACGCCACTATGGCGTTATGTTTTTGATTTTGATGCTGAAAGTGGCAACTTGATTCATGAAATCATGAAGCATCTGATTAGTAACCATAAATTAAATTCATGAAAACATGCACTACTATTCATGATTATTGGCACCTGTCATTTATGATTCCAATTTTAGTGACGAAAACGGACAGTTTGGTTCATGATATCATGAAGCATTTCGTTTGGAACTACGAAAAAAAACATGAAAACATGAACATTATTCATGATTCCATATAGGTACCATGAAGCGAGTTCATGGTATCATGAAACATACTTATGAATATGAGAAAAAACGGATTCTTTCAGGAGTTTGATAAGTAAACTCATTTTTTTATTTCAGTTTTTGATTTCGATTCAATTTAGGTATATTACGGAAATGGCATGAATACAAAGAAAATGAGGATTAACAATCGATAGCTTTCAGCAAATCACGTGTGCTCTTCGGCAGCTCCACGATCGACGCTGGTATTTTAAACATATAGGTTTGTAGAACCAGCCACAATGGCCTACAATCCGGCGTGTACTGCAGGTTCTACACGTACGTTACGTGCATGCACATACATATGGATTGCAGTATGTTTTCTGCTTTGTACTCGGAGCCGCCGAAAATCACGATAATGGATTTATCCGGTCGCGATGCTCCTACCGTGATTATTTGCGGCTGCATTTGGACATTTTCAAATTTTGTCCGAAGAAACTCCAATCGCTGGTTGATCTTGACTTCGACGTCACCCGCAGTCTACATGAAAAAAAAGAAAGTAACCATACAAATATGAACTCAACAACATAATAGCAAAGATTGTTGAATTTTAAAAACATTTGTTTGTGACAATCGTAATCACAGTTTTAACCTATTTTGTTTACGAGAAGTCTCGTTAATAAAGCAATAAAAAAAACTGTTTTGTTTCTTGGGTAAATCAAAAAAAATTATTTGTTCTACCGTTCATTTCGAAAGCGAATCGCTTTCCGGCCATCTAGTAGGTGATGTAGATGAGACGGAGAATGAGTGATTACTTCAATACCGCGTTTACCGATTTCATAGTTATGCGGATCAACTACATATGCATCCAGGTGTTCATCGAACACACAGGCCTTATATGTATGGCAGGCAAATGTTATTACTTCATTACAATCACTTCACAAACAATCGTCATCAATGGTTCCAAAACCATATTTTTCAATGAAGCGATAACTTCAAACACCATTGCACGATTATAATTAGGCAAGCTGTGCAGAAATATGGTGAATGCTGTTCCAGTTTTCTGAATTGATGTTAGTAGATCATCATCAAGATTCCTTCGCATATCCTGCCATAAGTCCTCGTGTTGATTCTCCTTATCAACTATGGTATCACAATTTCGTGGTGTTGATAACTGCTCGGAATTAGATTCATTCCTGTGGTCTGAAGCATCAGCAACGCTAAAACAAAACAAAATAAATAAAAATTATCCTTTAATCATATTTTTTGTGAAATTAGGTAAACAGCGTAATTTGGACGCTCTTAAAAACCACTTTTATTTGAACACTTCAATTTGATTTTGCTGGGAGTGTCCAAACTGAAATGGTTGAAGTTATATATTACCTGTTATCTGCTGGTGCAATATGTAGCCTCTTATATCTCCAGTCTTCCGGTTCAATTTGAGGGTGTTCCTTTCTTAGATGGCGTACAAAACATCTACTGTTTGTATATTTTCTGCCACAGTTTTCTTGGATGCATTTGAAATTACTGTGTTGGTTCAGATGGTGAGAAGTGACACTTGACAAATGTGCCATCAACACTTTTGCTTCAGAGAATCTCCGATTGCCGAAGGAAACATACTAGTCCAGAGTTACTCATGGCGGGTGGTGTTGACAATAATAAATTGAAATAAAGGTTGTAGTAGTAATCTTGTATTTCGTTAGAAAAACAATGCATAAGGCGAAATTGAAACTTGCCTGATGTTTTATTCACACACCAAAGCTTTCACGCTAGATTAGTCAATATATGGGAACTGTTTTATTTTTCATCTGATGCTCCCATATGCATCTCATTCTCAGAAAAATTGAAACATCAATTGATTGATTTCACTCCGACATAAACAGAAAAAATGTGATAAAAGTGCACTTTACGTCAAATCGTTTCCTGTCTTCAGTGAACGTATACCTTTCAGCATACCAAACATTCTAAACTTTGTTTGCAGAATACTGCAGAATATCTCTATAGAGATTGATCGAGGAGGTTCTGATTCTATCGTGTACATCGGCAAATACAGCTTCTAGGCCCCACTATTGTAAGGCCCCCACACATGCTCCGAATGTTGTACAACATTGACTCCGCCCCCTGGAAATTTGGTCGAGTTGGAGTGTCTGTGTCTTACGACAGATTTGGCAAACCGTCTGACAAACCTGTCATACAACTTCGCCACAGATTCTCCGACTTTACACTAACTCGACCAAAGAGGGTAGAGAACGGATCAATCACCCCACGACCCTATTCCAATCATGGGGTTAACAAGAACTTACGGCACTCATTTTGTGTAGTATGATACTATATATAACATTGCTTTACATTTACATGTGTTAATTGCTGCTGTCTTGACATGACCGCGAATTGATAGTGACAGTGATTAACGTATAGGTCGGAAGTGAGTATGGAATTCGAAAGTCAGACTTCCGAACTTTAATTTAGTGAATAGTCTTCAAAGCTGTCGATTTACAAAGATTTTCTAACTTACCTCCACTTCCAGTATGAAGCTGTCTTGAGTCTCTTTAACAGAAGGCTTCTAAACTGTTTCCAATCTATTTAAAAACAAAAAAATCAAACTTAAAAATTATTTGACACAAATAGCTTATAGTTTCATGTGATTTTTGAATAAAAACGTTTTAATTTCACCCTAATCGAATAAATATCAAGATGAAAAAAACTTACCGCTAGGTTTTATTGCTGCTTCTTTTACTGCTGCTGCGGCTGCTGTGTGTACCGTTGCTGCTGCGACTACGCGGTAAGCTGTGCTCTTGATGTTTTCACACTATAATTAAGCACAAGTTAGTTTTTTTCGAGCATTTGTTGTTAGGATTTTAAAACCTTACCTGAAAATTACCGCCGACCGGTAGGCATGCTTCGATTGAATTGATGAAAATTTTGACAGGTTGACAGCTTTGCGTTACGCTTATAGAGCGACCATGAATCAAATTCATGGATACGTTTGTTTTGGTTCATGATTTTTGGAATTTTAGTTATAAAGCATGAATGAGGGTCATGATTCCATGACTCAGCGGTATGATATTTTATGCCGAGTTGGATTCATCAAAACGGGAATTGATTTATAATAACGCTTGTGGTGATCATGACTCATTTTCAAGCGAGCAGTTGTTATTATTCATGATAATTGTGGTTTTCGTCATGATATCATGAAGCATAGTCATAATGTCATGAAGTGACACATTTTATGATTTCATGAATTTTTATTCATGAATCCGGCAACGGATTTTTTTCCGTGTATATTGTATTTATAAATATTTTCGAAGTTTATGAAGTTTTATTTTCAAAAAGTAACCGCGGGTTTCTTGCGTATTGCACAATCTGCTTTGGTCCCTCATATTGCTATCGAGAACACTTAGCTTTATGTAAGTCATTGATCTTTCAAGTTTCTAAAAGCACAAACATCGAAGAAAAACAGTAAAGCGATCGGGGTTTTCGAGTACAACGTGCGTTGCGTGCATATTGTATCAAGGACTTCGTGTTCTCAACGTTGTTGACAGTTCGTAAACAAATCTCTGATCTCCCAAACTTTTTACAGTTTGGTTCACCACCAGACACTTTCCATTTAATGAAAATCCGCATTTTTGTGCGACAGGATGAGCATCTTTTTGGAATGACCAATCATTTCTAGCCAAAATTTGTCCAAACGGTGTTCTTTTCTCTGGAATCCGGCAAGCAACGGCAGAGGGAATTGAGCACAGCTGCCCAAATTCTGCTTTTACTTTGTGAGAAACTGAAGCGCTCAGATATTCTTTAACTACGAACGTTCCCAGACACAGACCCCGACTCTTTTTAGCTATGTGCGTGAAGTGATTTATAACAACAAGATTAATGCAGATAACGTAACGTGATAAAGGCCAAAACGCCTTTGTTGGAAATTTAAGCAATTTTTGTTGCTTTCTTGATTTCCGGTTTAGAGACAAAACCAATTTCCACATTAAGGGCTAGTAGAGATTCTATTCCAATTAACAAGTAAGCTTTGACTGTCAGACGCTCGAGCTTAACAATTTTCTCCATAGCGGCACTAACAAGTCCCGTCAAATCGTCAAAAAGAAACGAAGTCATAGGAGATTCGATCTGGAAAACGACTCGATCGTTGCTGCAGACGTGAAGATAAAAATCAGCTTTGCTCCCAGCATCTTATCGTGTACCGCATCAACCGCAACAGCAAGCATTTTTGATCGGAACACCGAATAAATTCGGATGACTTTCAGGTATCTTTCTTTCTGCCTTCTGACCTCGTTCACAAATCTTCTCAAATAGCATTTGTAGTGCTTCTGTGGCATCTTGCTTCCTCGTACTCCTACAAGTTTATTGAGTTTTTAAGATTTTCTGTATACTTCCAGCAAGTTTCATGAAATTCTGAGAGTTCTCTGAAACTCTAAAAAGATCCGCAAACTTTTGAAAAGCTTCATGAATTTCTGGACTGTACTCTGAATTTATGGGAAGTTCTCTACTTTTCTGGAAAAATTCTTGAACTTTTGGAAAGATCCTTGAAATTCTGAAAAGTCCCTGAACATCTTGAGTAGTTCTAGGAACTTTCGAGAAATACCCAAACAAATCTGATAAATTTTCTGAACTTCGGGAACCTCTCTGAATTTCTGGATAGTTGCCTGAACTTCTGTGAAGAACCCTTTACTTTTGGGAAGTTTCCTGAACTCATGTGAAGCTTATGAAAGCTTTAGGAGAAATTTTCTGAATTTTTAGGAAACAAACAAACAAATTTCAGGGAAGTTGCCTGAACTTCTAGAAAAAAAACCTTAACTTCTAAGAAGTTCCCTGATTTTCTGCAAATATTACGGGCCGTCAGTGTAGCTATGTAACGAACTCAGGTCAACATTTCAAGCTGCAGCGCAACAGTTGCAAAAAGTCATCAGTTGACTCTAGTTGTCGCATAATGTCCAGGAACAACTCCCTTGACATGTTTAAACAATGCAGAAAGTGCTTCTTGTTATAGGTTGGCGTGTCGCTAAAGTTGTCCTGGAACAGCTTCTGATGACCGAAACGAAAAACACGGTTGACATTGGGGCGTCTTTCAGGGCGTGACCCTCTTGGTTTAGACTCATGTTTTTCCGCTGCCAAATTACAAATCAGCATTATCTAATCGTTTGAATGCGATTCATGCATCTACACACTCATCTTCAGCTAAACGAAAGAGCAAGTATTCTCGTCGTCTGCTAACGACGCACTACTGGCAGTAAAAATTATTTGGTCAAACCAATTCATGGCAACAAGTTTGCGAAAAATCTGCGGTCTCTGAAAAAACAAAACTAATGATCTTTGGATGTTGACAGGATGATAGGTGTTGGTGGGTTTAATAACAAGAAATACCACACCGGTACGGAGAACGCAAAGCTGGTCTATTTTAGCTGGTTCCATTCAAGTTTGCTGATCAAGTATAAATTGGTTTGAAAAATAGACCACCACTGAAGATGCCCTAAGCGGTACGTTTTAACAGGCTGAACAAAACCAGGAGAAATTGATCCTCAGGCAAATCTGTTTGTCTTAGCCCTTCCTTGAAGGATTGTGTATGACGTGCATGCCGTAGTTAACGATGTTGAGGACTTCAAACCAAGGGCTGGCTCGCAGATCGCTGATTTCCCCAGTCAATTCTTTAAACGCCTTCCACTTGACAACTGAGCAATGCATATAGCAATGCGCTATCTTCTTCAACAACGCTGGATATGCAGAAAAATACTGTTTCATTTCGTTAATGAGATCGTTGGGCCGAGTAAACGACAAAAACGCTACTCAAATCGTTTGAAAAAGGTGTGAGTATGGTTCCTTCCATATGACAAAAATTCCCGATGGCTTTTGAAATTCCCGACTTTTCCCCGCATATTTCCCGATAATTTTGGATTCCCGCATTTCCCGATTTTTTCGAGTCTGTGGCCACCCTGAAGTAGGCTAGATACAGAAAAAACTGACAGTTCTACCAGTTCCTCTAATAGCCCACTTGTGACTAGCCAGTAGACATCTACTGCCCTGGGACTCAATTAAGTCACAATAATTGCAACAATTTTTGACCATTGTTGGCCATGGCGAAAGCCGTGAAAAAATGAAGCAGACAATGTCGTGTTTTGGCCGGATCTGGCGTCGGCATATTACGCGAAGTGGTTGGAGGAAATGGAGCGTTTGAAGATTCCTGTCTTCCCCAAGAACGCCAGTCTCTTGACGTAGTTCAGTTACGACCAATTGATCATTTCTGGGTGAACCCGAAGCGGAAGATCTGTTTGAACAATTTCGTGGTGGTAACCGAATAAGAACTAATCAATAAGACGTCCAAACAGTTGAACAATATGCCAACATTCGACCGAAATTCCGGACAGCTGCCGTAAGGTCTCTCGACAGAGAGTGGAGCCAATTTTATAAAATCAAGAATTACACAGGAATCATTAAAATTTTGTAGTTGTTTTAATATCTTTTACGTTTTTAATTGCCATGCATCCGAAAAGTTTTCTTATTTTTAATGCAAGTGTTAAGTTAACTAAGAATCCACTCTCAGGTTATTAAGAAAAATTGTCCATGAAAAATCATTGAGGGCCATACAAATCTTGAAGAAAACAGAAGCACGTGTTATCCATTTTTTTACCCCGAGATTTAGGCAAAATGCCGGTACGATTCGCACCGTAATCATGAGCAGCCTTTTACTTTCAAACTAACACTAGATAAGATATACACAGATCAAAGTTTCCTTCTATCATCAAAAGGCCCACTCTTAGTACGATACTGACATTCATCAGCTTTTAAGCTTTTCATCAAACATTAATTTTCCCATAGAACTAACAAACAAGAATTGATTCTCAGTAAGCCTTACACTCTTTCGAAAAAGGTCAAAACCAAAAATCGTCAATCGATAAATGTTCACTCAAACACAAAAAAAAATATGCATCGCCTCCAACTATACACGGGCACATAAAACGTGTTCCACGTTGTTCTAATCCTATTAAACCGTCCCCCGGTTGTTTTCCGTTCAGCAGTACAGTCAGCCTCCTCCTAGCACTCGCCATTCCCGGCAAACAAACGCTTCCGATCAAACACAAACAACACCAAGGTCAACTGTTGCCACTGTGTCCATATCGGTGGAAGTTGGAAGACTTCCTCTTCTCCCAGGAACAACGAGTCGCAACAGTTGACTGTAGGGTTCCACCGGGCTGGAACCATCGCACTCGCCGTAGCTCGTAGATTATGCTTAGATTTCTCAAGATAGTGTGATCGGTAAATAGTCTAATTCGTTGGTGTGTTTTTTTTCTTCGTGTATTTTGGTCTCCCGGCAGAATATGGCGTACAATGGACTGTCGCAGCACGTGGACTTCCTGAGGCTGCCCAATCCGACCGAACGGTTCGAACTGCTGGATCTGATTGGCGAAGGAACCTACGGCGAGGTCTACAGTGCCAGGACAAACACACCGGTCGCAAGTATGCCGTTAAGGTGAGTTTTTAATTGAATTTATTTCAGCTTTTGATGGTACCTTCTTATTTTCCAATCATTTGATGCCAATCGCGTGCACAAAATGACCGTTATCGAACCGTTCAATCACACATGTTGCCTCGCCTAATGAAGCCACTCGCGTTCGCATTTGTACTGCTTCTATCGTGTGCTGGTTGATCGGTTCGGTTTCGAAAGTAAACGGATTTCCCTGCTTGACATGTCGTCAACGGCCAAGGCAGGATTGGCACCGGTCACGTGATTTCTTGTTTCGAGTTTCAAATTTTTGACTCAACAATTTTTCTTATGATGCGAAAAGTGAAAAGAAAATTAACGCGATGCTCTACACAAGACCCTTTTGTATGCTGATGAAGCTGTTGAGGGCAGCTTCTGGAATCATTGTTAACCCCAGCTACTGTTGGGTGTTATCTCGCGTTTAAGTGTCTCAGCTCTGCTTTCTTGCGTAAATGCAATTATACATGCATAATTGGACCGCATGAAAGCTGGGCTGGGCTGGGTGATTTTTTTCCGGCATCACTAACAACCATAGCTACAATTCCCTTTCTTAGAAATCTTCCCGGCTGAACGAAGTTTTGAGTACAGTCTTGAAACAGTCAATTTTTTCACCTGATATTTGTCAAAAATCGTTTTTTGTGACATTCCGCTCTTGTACTCATCGATTATTTTCTTTCCTAGTTCCAATCCAAGGCTGTCAGGAGCCATTTTGGTGCCTAATAACATATAAGGAAAACATGAGTATTGACCTTTCTCAATGTTTATCATGCAATATTGACCTTGTTATGATACAATAACGCAAGTAAGAACACTTTTGTCAACAAACGAAACCTTTTCCACCTTTTTTTAAACACTTCTAGAGGAATAAGTCCAAGAAAGCGAGAAGCTGCACTTGTTTTGACCAGCGCAAAATGGCTCTTGTCAACAAAACACTGCCGGTGAACTGTCAGTTGATAGCTGATTGCTGCAATAATCATGTAGCAAACATCTAGACTCCTGAACCGTCAACTGCAATAATTTGCTCGATTTCGATCCTTAATCACGAATTGACACTTTCATCGGACATGAAATGAGAATTTGCGCTCATGTTTGGCGGAAGCAGAACTTCATGACTGCTTCCCGGCAAAGTGCGAGGGCCAAACCGGGAATCGAACCCAGCCAACCCCCCCTCATGTTGCTTTGTAATTGCACATTTGAAGTGAAAAGAGACCCTCAACGCCACTTGAATCCAGCGTATCGTTAGGCAAAATGAACTCTTCTACCAACCCAACCCCCTTATCCGACATACCATTGATTTCTCGGCTTCCTATAGAACGAGAATCATTTCTATTTTCTTTGTTATTCTTTATTCAGGTGGATTTCAGACATATGCTGATTCCCACCAGAGAGGGAGGTACCTCCACCCTACACACCACACACACCAACACACGAGCCGGGACCAATGACTGTTCTTCCCTTCCGAAGGAAGACGTGATCAGAGATTTTTACACCTCGGGAAAATCCCACCGATGTCGGCTGGAATTGAACTCAGACCCAATGAGGTACGAACGCTTACCACAACACCACCGGTGACGGCAAAGTACGGGTATCAATCACGTTAATAAATTTCTTCCCATTTCTTATTAGACCTGCATTCGGTACTACCATGCATGAAGTTTAGGATCACCAGTTTTTTGGGAACTTGGGCAGGCGATCACGCTAAGGCTCATGCTCAATTTCGTGTAGCCAAGAAGCACGATCGCGGGATTTTCCTAAGGTGTGAAGTCGGTTGGAGTGGCATTAACACCTGTTCTGTACTAGGCACTATGTGATACTAGTGCTTGATAGAGCTTGATAGTCCGATAAAGCTCGGCAGGTTGAAAAATTGAATAGAACTAGATTGAAATTGAGCGTAGGGCTTTTAGGCAGTATTTTGGAAGAAACGCCCAGTCAAGGTATCCGATCCGTTCCTGCCTTAACCTACCCTGCATGGGGATGTGTGGCAAACGTTTGTGCGCCATACGCTCAATTTCAAACTACTTCTATTCAATTCATACATACTTCTATTCAATTTCATAACCTGCCGAGCTCTATCGGAATATCGATACTTTCTCTTCACATCTTTGGTCCGAGCAGAAATTGCTGTTCACTTCTGGGATCCCATGATGTTGGGAAGATATTTCCAATTTCAAATCGTTCTAAGTTGCTACAATTCTTTGTCGAACACTTCTGCAACTCGTTAGTTTTCCTGTTTGGATGGAAGTTCCCGGTTTCACAGCCATGGTATACCAGCTCATGTCAAACTGAACCGGTTGTTTCGATAGGCTTCCTACAGCCTGGTTAATTAGCTTTTTTGACGAAGTCTACTAGGTAGAAAGCCTTATCCAGGGGTTGACATTTCAAAAAGGTCTTCTGGGTCAATTTGAGACAGACCTCTTTATTGTACTTACTTAAAAAAACCTACTGCTCGAGATCCTTCCTCACCTTGCGTGCGTTTTCGGCGTAGGCGCGGGGAATGCTTCTATAGAAAATGGTCATGTTGTATATCAGCTTGGCTTAGCACCACCGTTGTACCAACAATTTTTTCTTCTTGCAATTTACCGGAACAGAGATCACCGGTTCGGATTCGTTCGCAATTGCGACGAACGCGTTGTTGTTCAGAAGCCGCTGATAAGGCATTCCACGAGACAGCTGCGATCAGCTGATATTTTTGTTTACCATGATTTTTTGACAGTTCTCAGTTGACCTGACAAATGTTTCCTTTGCATTTATTTTATTTACATTCAGCATTGTTAGCACTTTCAAGTTAATAGTGTTAGCCGACCCACTCATTTTTTGCTGTCAGGTCTACTGAGAAACGTCTCATGGAAAGCCTAATTGGATTTTGTTGTTGTTGTGGCTTTGGCATGAGTTACTTCGATGATGATTTTTTTAACCAGTTTATTTATTTGCATGGCTCAACGCGATGCTCAACGCTTTGCGGAACCATGGGCAATGTTTGTGAATTATACACAAAAAAAAAAACTGTTGAAGTGGCGGACTTGTTCCGTTGCTACAACCTACCCCGCAGTGGGATGTTAGGCAAAGATTGACGTCCATGGTTCGAGTACCATTGGATACATGCCCTTTCGCTCATTTTTCAAAACATCTGTTAGATTTCCTACCTGCCGTACTCTGACGGAAATTTCAACACTTTCTCTTCACATCTTTCATTCTAGTCAAAAACATTAATGTTCACTCTTGGTGCCTCATGGTGATGAGCGAACATCTCCTTCTACATCATAATCGTTACTCCTCGCACGGAGAATACATAACATAACAATTAATGTAAACAATAACTTTATTTTATTCAATCGAACATAATTGTCAAAGTTCAAAGATTTCATCTTAAGTTCTAAGGGAATAATTGCGCTTTTCAGCAAATTTATCTTTCTTATCTGCCTTCAACTTATCCTCTGCTTCTTTCTTCCTTAAACGTTCAAGAACCTCCATTGATGTTATGACCTCAACGCCGGCAAATATTTTTTTTTCCTTCTCTGGCCTCGAATAGATGGTTGTTGCTTTACGTGTTCTAGAATTTTTTTTCGACATGATCTGTATTCAGACGACAATGGCTTTACCACTTTCTAATATAGCTCGATCCATATCATTCGCCACCCGAGAGGTTTAAACACAGCTAAATCCATCAGCTGGAGCAAATGTTTGACTATTTTGAAGTAATCTGAAATGATGAACGGGTCTACATTTCTTTTTTGGAAAATCCAAAACCCCACTTTTAGTAGAGCTCTTTGCTCCATGTATTTATTTCCGGCGGTTATTCAATGTAGATACCGGAATACCGTAGCATTTGGATGCCTTGGTTTGAGACATTTCACTGTTCACAGCTGCCAAGGTTTTGTACAAATCGTGCTTAGGAAATTCAGCACGCGTTGTTACCCTCCGAAAGTTGCGAACCATGTTTACCTACAATACAGAAAAAGATTCATTCTATAAATAGTAAATATTCACTTGCTCCACCCGGCTGTTAAAACTAGGTAGTATAATTTATGACTTTTTCTCATTAAAACCGAAAATTTTTAGGGCGTTTGCCATTAAAAGGCACATCTATTGAAAGAAACTACTTACCAAAGCACCAAGGTAGTTTATTCCGCTTGTTTTGTTCTCGGAGAAATGTCGAATTTTATTATGCATGAACAAACTTTTTTTTTTTAAGTTTTTTTTTAAACTTTAGTGATAATACAATTAAATCAGGTGGTTGATCCTGTTTATTACCAAACCTTTGAAGCATATTACAAGATGGACAATAAATTGGAAAACAAAAGCTTTATCATAATATCTGAAGTATTGACCCATGACTTATAAGCAGTTCAGTTGTTTATATAAAAATTGCTAGATTGTATTAAACAAAATTCAATTTATTGCTCAAAAATTATTTTCATGTCAGATGGAGCAGCGATCCAAAAACAAAAAGAACTTTGTCAGTGTGTGGAGTTTCAAATCCATGTTTGGATTGGAACGTCTCATGGGAAAGGTCTATGTAATGCTATTGGTGGTAATCTCAAGCGAATGGCAAAGAGAGCAAGCCTTGCTCAAGATTATTGAAAAACAATCAAAACTCCTCGAGAACTACATGACTGGGCAGTTGATCAGTCAAATAAAAGTATTACAAAACTGAATTTCTGCTTCATATGCAAAAATACCAGAAGAACTTGAGGAGGTTCATTGCTTTGTACCCATTTCAGAAAATCAAATTTCAGCTAAAAGGTTTTCTGATTTAAATGATAACCCAACGAAATTCACTTTGTATGTGAAAGATTTTTAAAATAAATATATGAAGCTATGTTAATTACTAATACGTGAAGATGTACACAAAAAAAAATGAACCTTACCAAGAAAAAACCTATGAGTTTTCAATGACACAAACAGTATTTCGAAAATTCATATAACGTCATATTTGAATCGTCTTTAAATGGATATGGATCAAGTCTTATAAAATTTGAATTTTCGGCTATTCTTTTAGATTTATCAGCCCGCCGCCATCGCAATTTTTCCCATACCTTTTCCCTAGTAGCAAACTTGTTGCAATTCAGTTGAAGTTGAAGTACTCGAATGCAACTGTAAATATAATTGGTAGCAAAAATCAAAGTTAATAGCACAAAATTACCATTTCCTCTCGACAAGGAGCTGGCGAGAATTCATTTTGCTTTAGCCAACATCTCTCACATCCAAACATCAAAAGATTCATTATTTGTAAACAATACTGCCACTCGTGCCCGTAGGAACAAACGTCAGACGGGCCTTATTCAAATAAGGCCCGTGATATGTTGCATACTGTCAAACGCTAGTAACAAGGATAGGGTTGCCAGGCCCCTGCCTCTCGAGCGTCGATTCGTTTCGTTGCGACTTGAAATGAATTTCCATAGCAGCTGCTCTTATGATATTCCGGTTTTTGGTGCTTGAATGATTTCAAGCAATTATTTACAGATGGGACTATTGAAAACATTTCCACTTTGAATCAAAACAATTAAAACAAACGCTCTACATCTCGACTGTCAAAAGAGTGCACGCACACGATGATCCGTGTGAGCGTTTATGATCGAATATTTCAAGCTATCACCAGACGTCGTTGCAATCAAATAAAAAGAGCAAAAAGAGTGTATCCTCTAGATTAGTCGAGAAAATAATATCTGGGCCATCTTGTTCATTTACCATCTTTGCTTACAATTAAGCTAAATGAAATGCTTAGTAGACAAAATTGGTGTTCCTGGTATGTGAAATAGCAGAAAAGCAGCTCAGATCAATCAATCAAATCTTTTGTCAGAAGGATTGAGACAGTAGACAGTAATAGGAATGATAGCTTTCTTCGTGGTAATTTCCATATTAAATTCAAATTGCGTGTTCCGTGTTAGTTTCTTAATCAAATGTTTACAAATTGCAAGAGGCTATTCAGGACGCAATCGTTTAAGCACAGGGTTAAACTCAGTCTAATGTACAGCTACAGGAATTCACTATGGTCATTACTGAAAATTGTTCAAGTTTGTTATAATTCCTAGGATCCTTTTCACAAGGCTATAAAAGCCAAAAGGGGCTTTACAAGATTTAATGATTAACAGATAGCGTAGCAGATTTATCACTACTCATTTCATTTTCATTTAACATCCTTGCCTTTGTAATATATTGTTACTAACTTTTGCCTAATTGCTTGAATGTCATAACATGCCTCTGCTTTACAGTAGTCTCATTCCACAAACACACCACTCAAATGTGTCATGTCTTTATGTTGTGTCCAGGTTCATCGTACGCATCTAGCAACAGCACAAACACGTCTGTAAATCGTTCCAACTACTATCAATCGCCTCCGGCATCGGTATCAACGGCTACCACCGTCATGTCCTCGTCAACGGTTCCAACCGATTCATCTAGCTATTACCATCAACAGCAATCTACAGCGATGCCCCAGGTGACATCCCAGCATCACCAGGCAAGGAGCCATTCCCGTGGATCTTCGTCTCACAGCTACGTTCCTCCGCCACAGCCAGCAACATCAGCAGCACATACGCAAAACCAGCACCATCAGCATCCGGCTCAGGCGCAAAATTACCAAACTACAGCTCCGACGCTTCCTGCTAATCCAGCGGATACGGCTCCTAGCTACCAACAGCAGCCCGCATCTGCTGGTCCCCCTACTTTCACCCCTTACTCCTCCTACACCAGTACAGCTTCAAGCGGTACGCCAACCACAACCCAGGCGGTAAGTTCCAATGGGTCAGCTTTCCATCGCCCGGAAAGTGCCGTTCCCGTAGTCAATGCCACTGGCACCCCCACAACCAATAATTTCGACACCCCGCCAACCTACATCCCTGAAAACGCTTCCAATCCCTATCAATATCCCTACCAATCGCAGGGCTATCAATCCCAAGGCTACTATCCTCCTCCTGCTTATCCCTACTATCCAGCGACGGGTGCTCCTTACTCTCCCGGTGATTCCCAGTACCACTCCTACCCTCCGCCACCACCTCCTTCCAACTACAACTATCCTCCGTATCCTAGTCAACCCGGCGTCGGACAGTGGCAGTAGGAATTGTGCGATAGCTATTAAAAAAAGAAAAGAACGTAGAATCTAATTTGAAGGTACACAGGAGTTCTGCTCTCTGCACGGCTGATAATTCTCATTTTATTTTTGAGATAATCTTTCAACTTTTCCCTGTTCCTTTTACGGTCAAAGTGAAATGAAATGTTTACTGAGTAAAACATTATTCGAGAATGCATGTAGATATAGTAGAATGTGTAAGATGCTCTCTATTTTTTTTTAATTATTGAAACTTTCCAAGTGAATTAGATTTTATTTTTCCTAGAAATTTATTTCTATATTTTTTTATACAAATAAACCACACGTTCCTAAACTGAACTAAAATGCAAACTGAAACGCAAGGAAACATTTTTTTTTCGAACTTGCTTCATAGTAGGCGCGTAGCGATTGGTAATCGAAATAACACTGACTAAACCATTGCATTGCATTGATTGGAGACACCTCTACTGAAGTAATGCTACTAAGGTAGGGCAGTTGTAGCCTACCAACAAGATTGAGCAGCTAGGCTTAAACCAGTAGTGAATTTAATAAACAGCAAAAAAAAACAGATAACAGTTACTAAATGAGTCGTTTGCTAGTGGGTGTCATTCGAATGACTCATTTGAATTTTGGCTTAAGTTGGTTTTCTGTTGCAATTTGTATGGCCATGTTTTCGCCACTAAAAAAATCTTATATGATATTTTTTCATAAAATCATAATTTACAATTGAAACTTTCATAGGGCACATGATTATTTTGATTCTTGGCCTGATTCTGTTGTATAAATTGACATCTAAACGAAGCCAATTTTTTTTTTTCACAAAATGGCATCCGCTTTCACATTCCAGTTTCGTCAAGTTACTATGTCAACACTAATTTTGCATTTCTTCAATTGCGAAAAAGCCATTCAAAATCAAATTAATCAATCCAAAGCTATGTCGTCGAATGATGAGTTGATTGCAACTTCAAATAGGAAGAGAAATATGAGAAACAAAAAAATCCTCGAGTAAGTTGTCCCAACCCTCGAAACAGTGCAATCTATTTTTGTTGATTTTCAGTTGTCTGTATGTGAGTTTTATTTACCGCTGTTTATAGTTTTTTTTTAATAAAGATATTTATATAAAAATGCCAACATAGTTCTCGTGCTGGAATGCATTTAGCACAATAAATGATTTAAAACAAAAATAAAGTATATAGAAAGTTGAAAACAAATATCGCTCATTGTCGACTGCTAGAAAAAAACGTAAATTATTCAAGACAAAAGTTTCAATTTACAAAAATGCTTCAACGTAGTGTAACTGAAAAAAATCCTACCCATAATTCGATGATCAACAAAACCGATATAGCCAAACAACAGTGAGTGTTCTATCCAAACTACATTTTACCTAAATAGTCTTGCATGAACAACAGTGTAAAAACAATGAAACCAGCAGTGTTTAGCATTTCTTGACTTACCGATCATTTATTATCAACCAACTCCCTAACGTGTTTGAACTGCTGTCCAGCCAGGATGCAACGCATTTAAACTATCAACTCGTTTTTAGCATTGAACAAAAGAAGAAATACAAAACTAACCTAGAGATATTGCTGAATGTGAAAAAAAAACAATCCAAGCAAGCAAAGATAAACGTTATTGTCGTTTAGAATCAAATTTGAACTATCAATTAGTATTACATCTACCAAACAGACAGAACAATACACGCATACACATACAAACACACAAACACACTAATCCAGTTTAGCATATATAGCATATGAATAGTAGCAACAACGATCGGTCCCTGCTCCCAACCCTGGTCAAGCGGGAGCGGTGCGGGGATTTCCGGTAGGATATATAAATTCATTCAAAGTGTTAGGGTATCGTTTCTCGTTTATTTTTCGAAGCTTGTACAAAATGGTTTCCTTCTTTCCAACACACGCATGATGTCGTATTAGTTCCAGCAACACGTTTTACTCACGATCGATTCGTTCGCTGAAAAAAAAAACAATTGTTCCGGGTATCTACCGTGTAGTTTTTGTATGATAAATGGAAAATCAAACTAAACGTTCAGTCAAATGTTTCTTCCTTAAACTTAATTGAATAGTTCCCTGCCCTCCACCCACGCGCAATTCTAATTTAGTAGAATAGGTATGTATTTAATGTTGAGTAACTACTGTAGGAAAGCGAACTGTAAACAAGTTGTGTTTTATGGAGGAAAGAGGAAAGTGCGATGAGGGGGCGGAGCCAGGACTCCGCCCCCGAAGGAATGTCCGTGTGTCATGTGGGTCTAGCAAGTGGTATGATTATTTTAATCATTAACTGATATCGACTATGCTAATATTAACACGATACTAGAGTAATGTATGAATCGTAATACAAAGTATTTGAAAAATTAGGCTTGTTTTTTATTCGACACTGATGACCATCCTTGTAATAGCTTAGCAGAGTAGAGTTTGCACATTGTGTGGACGATTAGGAATAATTCGAATAATTCGAATAAGACAATGTTCTTCACAGTTAAATGGATCACTCACCTAGGAACGTTCCTGCAACCGTGGATCATAGGCAGGATAAAGTATTCACATTACGAAGTAACGGAAGCCACACAGCCTTCACTAGATATCAAAGAAAAAGAAAATGGGATAGTCGGAGTCAATAGCTGAATGCGATGAAAAACACGCTGCAGTCTACCGATCACGCCGTTCATGCTATAAAGGATGATACGGTCAAAATTTGGTCAAGAGAAAACGCGTGTAAATCGGTGCTGCTCGTCCTTAGCAGTTTTTTTAATTTCCTTTAGGTTCCGCTTGACAATAGCCCAGTATTTCTCAATTGGGCGGAGCTCTGGCGTGTTGGGAGGGTTCTTGTCCTTGGGAACCACCTCCACGTTGTTGGCGGCGTACCACTCCATGGCCTTTTTACCGTAATGGCAAGATGCCAAATCCGGCCAAAACAGTACGGAACAACCGTGTTTCTTCAGGAAAGGCAGCAGACGTTTATTCAAACACTCTTTCACGTAAATTTCTTGGTTGACAGTCCCGGAAGCTATGAAAATGCTGCTTTTCAAGCCACAGGTACAGATGGCTTGCCAAACCAGATATTCCTTTGCGAACTTTGACAGTTTCGTGTGCTTGAAAATATCTGCTACCTTTCCCCTTCCTTTTGCCGTATAAAACTCCTGTCCCGGAAGCTGCTTGTAGTCGGCTTTGACGTAGGTTTCGTCGTCCATTACCACGCAGTCAAACTTCGTCAGCATCGTCGTGTACAGCCTCCGGGATCGCGCTTTGGCCGTCGTATTTTGTTTATCAACGCGATTTGGAGTCACTACCTTCTTGTAAGTCGATAGTCCGGCTCGTTTTTTGGCTCGATGCACGGTTGTAGACGATACACCCAGCCTATTTGCGGCGGTTGTAACCGTTGGTTTGGCAACTTTTAGCGATTTTGCCAACTTTGCGTGCGAGTAGCTCGGATTTTCGCGATGCGCGAGTAAAATTTTGATACGCTGCTCTTCTTGCTTGGACGGCATTTTGACAACTGAAGAGTGAATTCCAAAATCAAAATAAAAGCAACATTCTACACACACACACCTTCAAAATGAGGGGTGTTCAGGTTTTTTAAATTTGGGATATTTGGGAATATCAAGTGAATTTCGGGAAAAGACTGTCAAAACCTTTGGAATAATTCCTTAAAATACATTTTTATTCCATATACCTCAATATGCCAACGTGTCCCCGGACCGGTTATTCCCCTAGAGTGGCCACGAACATATATAGAAGGAAAACCTAGCAATATGGGTATCAAAATTCATGAAATTTCTCCAGTAAGATATCTGTCAACATTTGTGGCCATTTGATGACGTGTTCGCAGACCGGTTATTCCGGAACAGGTTCCGGTGGGCCTTCGAGTGGCCATAAACATTTTCAAAGTAAAACCTCGACAATATGCGTATCAAAATTCATGAAATTTCTTCAGTAGGATATTTGTCCACAAACCAGTTTTCCGGAACAGGTATTTGTGGGGCCTCGAATGGCCGTGAACAAATTTAGAAGGAAACCCTAGCAGTATGGGTATCGAAATTCATGAAATTTCGTCAGTAAGAAATTTCTCAACGTTATGGGGGCATTTGATGATTTGTCTTCGGACCGGCCATTCCGGATCAGATTCCCGCGAAGCCTCGAGTGGCCATGAACAAATTTAAAAGGAAACCTTCGCAATGTCTGGCATACGGGAAACTGTACTACTAGGATGACCGTTAAGTTGATAAGTCGTCAGATGTCCATAAAACGTTGAGAATATCCTACTTAAGAAATTTCATAAATTTTGATACCCATGTTGCCAGAGCTTTCTTCTTAAAATGTTTATGGCCAATCGAAGCCATACGGGAATCTGTTCCGGAATGACCGCTCCAAGGACAAATAATAAGATGGTCACAAAACATTGAGAAATATCATACTGGAAAAAAAAGTCATGAATTTTGATACTCATATTGCCAGTGCTTCCTTCTGAATATGTTTATTGCCACTCAAGACCTCTACTATCACAATCAATCAGACTAAGGCCGATGTGGCCTCTGCTGTACACAGAAGTTGTCTCCATTCTATTCGGTCCATGACTGTTACTCGCCAGCCTCGCTGTCTGCGGAGTGTCCGCAGGTCGCCTTCTATTTGATCGATCCACCTTGCTCGTTGTGCGCCTCTTCTTCTTGTACCTGACGGTTCGTTTTCGAGAACCATTGGTAACAGGGCTGTCGTCCGACATTCTTACGACATGCCCAGCCCATTGTAGTCGACCAATTTTTGCGATGTGTACGATGGGAGGTTCTCCCAGCAACTGGTGCAATTCGTGGTTCATTCGCCTCCTCCACGTTCCGTCTTCCATCTGCACTCCACCGTAGATGGTACGCAGCACCTTCCGTTCGAATACTCCAAGGGCGCGTTGGTCCTCCACTAGCACTGTCCATGTTTCGTGGCCGTATAGAACTACCGGTCTAGTTAATGTCTTGTAGATGGTCAACTTTGTGGTTCGGCGAACTTTGTTCGAACTTAGCGTCCTTCGGAGTCCAAAGTAGGCACGTTTGCCAGCCATAATGCGCCTTTTTATTTCTCTGCTGGTGTCGTTATCGGTGGTCACCAATGAGCCCAGATACACGAATTCGTCTACTACCTCGATTTCATTACCGTCGATCTGAACTCGTGGTAGGAGGCTAACATTGTCTTCTCGTGAGCTTCTTCCCTTCATATATTTTGTTTTCAACGCATTAATCACAAGCCCAATCCTACCAGCTTCAGCCTTAAGTCTGATGTACGTTTCCGCCATCGTCTCAAAGTTACGTGCTACGATATCAACGTCGTCGGCGAAGCCAAATAGTTGGACAGACTTCCTGAAGATCGTGCCACTCGTGTCTATCCCAGCTCTTCGAATCACACCCTCCAGTGCAATGTTAAACAGCAAACACGACAATCCATCACCTTGCCGTAACCCTCTCCGAGATTTAAAGGGACTCGAGAGCGTCCCTGATACTCGGACAACACACATCACTCGATCCATTGTTGCTTTGATCAAGCACGTCAGTTTTTCCGGAAATCCATATTCGTGCATTATTAACTTCTGTATTATTTGTAACATTCATTTTTTAAGGGCGGCTTGTTAGGCCTTCCCCAACCCCCTGTCTCGCCGGGGGACCATCGTGAACAGCACTGTTTAGAGTCCCTCGCTGGCACAAGGACGATGATCAGCCGCTCCTAACATGGAGAACAGACGCTCAGATAGACTGCACCCTTTGAAGAGGGCAGCCCCCCTTCCCTGTCAGCATATGACCAAGGGAGGTAGGGATAGGAGTGACTGGACAAGAGGCTAAGGATCGCAGTAGGATCTATTTTATACCATTTACCAACCACTCAAGACCTCTCATGAACCTGTTCCGAAATAAACATTCCAGGAACAAATAACGAAATTTAATGAATTTTAATACCAATATTGTCAGAGTTTCCTTCTGAAATTTTTCTGGCAACTCAAAGCCCCACGGGATCCTGTTCCGGAATAATCAGTCCGGGGACAAATCATCAAATGGTCACAAAACGTTGACAAATAAACTACTGAAGAAAATTCATGAATTTTGATACCCATATTGCAAGGGTTTACTTCAGAAAATGTTTATGGCCACTCGAGGCCTCACGGGAACCTGTTCCGGAATGGCTGGTTCAGGGAAAAATCATCAAATGATCACAAAAAATTGACAAACATCCTACTGAACAATTTTCACGAATGTTGATACCCATATCGTCAGGGTTTACTTCAGAAAATGTTTTTGACCACTCCAGGCCTCACGGGAACCTGTTTCGGAATGACCGGTTCAGGGACAAACGGTCACTCCAAGGCCTACTTGTCTGGTGAACTCAGGAACAAACGCTTGAGAAAATTTCAAGCAGTTCGATACACATATTGTTATGGTTCCATTGAAAAATGCCTATGTCCACCCACGGACCCTTGGGGAACCTCCTCCGGACTGGCCACTTGAAGTTTCATACATCCGATGGACCCAAAACAAGAAAAGTCAATCTGCTGAAGAAATTTTAAGAAGTTTGATACCCATATTGCTGGATTTGCCCGTGAAAATCCGTATTTTCTAGTATTCAGAGTATTCGAAATGGTTCATCGTGATAATAAATTTTCAATCCAAGAAATCGGTTGAAAATTGCCGGAGATGTAGGCATTTTAGTTTTGTGGATACCCGGGTACCCTGTCGGCCTGTTAACGCGGTTTTCTTACGACGTTTTTTTGAAATAAAGGACCGCGTAAAAAGAACCGCGTAGTAAAATATCTTTTCCAAATGAAGCTTTAGAGAGTTGCCGTTCTCAGTAAAGTTGTTGAGAATGTAAAATATAGTCACTTGACATTATCAGATTAGTTCCAAATTGCGCCGCAAATATGGCGCCGCAATCTAAATAGCCAAATCGTGCTCTAGGAAGGTGCTGTCTTCAGCAAAGATGTTAATTGTATATAATAAAGGCATTCAAAATAATCACGTTAGATCCAGATCGTACCTTGCGCTGCCATATTTACGGCATAATTTAGAACTAATATGACAATGTCAAAAGACGACGAATGACATACTGAGAAATTTTGCCACTGACGGTAACTCTCTAGCACTTCATTTGGAAAAGATAATCTGCATCGCCATCTCTACAGTATACATAATGTGGAACTAATATAACAAAATCAAACGACGACAAACAACATACTGAGAAAGTTAGCCTAAGACGGCATTTCTCTAGTGCCTCATTTAGAAAAGATAGACTGCAGCGCCATCTCTGCGGCATGATGTAAAACTAATATGACAATGTCAAAAGACGACGAATGACACACTGAGAAATTTTGCCGAAGACGAAAACTCCATAACTACTCTGGACTGTTTTGCTCACACATTGAATTAACAACCTCGATCCATTTGTAGCAGATTCCCGGTGGCCAATGTTACTGGAACCATGTTTTTCCACCACCAATACATTTTTATGACTATAATTTTACAATATGAATATGAACTATAATTTTTATTTCCTTGACTTTTTTTACGTCGTTTTGTGGAATAACGCGGTTTTTTTACGTCGTTTTTTTAAATAACGCGGATTTTTTACGTCTTTTTTTTTTTAAATAACGCGGATTTTTTACGTCGTTTTTTTTTAAATAACGCGGTTTTTTTTACGCGGTACCATTACCGTCATAAAAAAAAATTTAGTGTATTGATGCTTGCTGCATATCAGAGACATGATACAAGCGTCAAAGCGGCCAGGCCTACTGCGTTGCATTAACCGCAAAAGATGATCCTATAAAATGAGTTGGATTCGAAAGAATAGATTTGAACCCCAAAACATTTTGTAAATCTAAAGGGGAGGGAGGATCATAAAAATCTGAGTAATGATGAAAATGGCATGATAATAATATAAATGTAAAATCGATATGCAGTGATATTATAATGTAAAATGATGATAACAACTACACATGTCTGCAGATTGCTGTCCTTCTGCAATTGTAGATGGATTTGCGCATCCATTATGAATCGGAAAGTTTGGACAATGTATCGCAGCCACGAGACCCAGGAACTCCATGGATGATCCTTGATCGAAGTAAGCCGTGCTGAAAATGTGACGTGTTTGTCTTTTTTGCTGCATGTTTTTCCTCGAATTTCAAATAGTTTTAGATTCAATATTAACAATTACAAAAATGTTTCAACGGGCTGAGTGTAGGCTATAAGTTAAGTAGCCTTTGCTGCGGAAGATATTAGTTTCGAAGCGGAAGAGGGCGCGGACGTGTCGCAAACCGCCTGGAAGGGTGTCTGGTTTTCATCGTCAGACGGAAGTCCAAGCGCTGCTACCGAATCAAGTTTCTTCGGTCGAGTGCATTTCGTGCTTTCAATCAAAAGAAGTCATTCAAACGTAGGGCTGCATTTTCGAACCATTATTGACCAGAGTGTGCGGTCGGAAGGTAACGTCGTTTGTAGTCCTACCAAGAGTATAGGTTAGTGTATTTTGTGCAATGTGTTGTTACTTGTTAAAGGGTGAGTTGATAATTATTGCAACACATTAGCTTGATTGCAACATTGCCTGTGGTAATCGAAATTAATCCCAATTTTTGCAGTAGTTAAGTATATGAAATGATTTCAGCTTACATTCGTCGGTTATATTTTAGGATGAGTTTGCACAAAAGGGTCAACGTAAAATGCAATTGATGCCAATTTCATTAGTCTTCAAAGTTTACGCTTCATGACCCAATTTGATATGTTCATGTCTTTCAGTACAAAATCCATAAAATCCGCATACTGCTGGGATGTGGAGAAGTGGCATGAAGCCAAGTCGAACAAAATAATGGTTTTTAAACAGGCTGTCCTCCATCAATCCCGTCAATTTTCCGCCAAATTCACAATTTCACAAATTATCATACATCGATTTTTAACCAACAGAAAAAAAAGTAAAAGTTTTTCGTTGGTAACAGACAAAAAATGACGGAGGAATAAAATGACACTTCTATTCTCACACACAGTCTACTTAGTTTTTCTCTTGAGCAGAGCATTTTATCTCTAATGTTATTATTTTTGTCATAGGCAGGCAATAACGCAGCGGCAGCGGCTGAATATGATGGTCAACTCGATTTTCTCGGCGAATCGCGACGTGGCGGAGGTGATGGAAGACGAAACCTATCTCACCTGGATGGCAACGATTGGCAGGGCAGTTCGTATTTTCCCTCCCCACGAATTTATAGTACAAAATGCCTGCCGGAACTTGCGTCGTTCATCAAGAAAAACCATAAGGGCGGTGTTTTGGCCGGATCTGGCGACGGCCCACTATTCGAAGCGATCGTCGGAGGAGATGGAGCGGCTGAATATTGATGTGGTACCCAAGTCAGCGAACCCGCCCAACGCCACCCAGCTGCGTCCCATCGAGATTTTCTGGGCCAACCTGAAGCGTAAGATCTACTCCCAAAACTGAGGAGGAATTGATAAATAAAACGAAGAAAGGACTCAAAAACATGCCACACGCATGTTTTTGTCCGCCATGGCGAATGTTCCGGTTAACTGCCGTGAGGGCGTAGATTTTTTTTGCAAGTAATTACCTTCCATGGGAAATTTGTCAAAAGCAATAATCTGTCTTAGTTTTTTTTACCACCATTAATATGCAATATGTTCCTGCGGTACAATCAATGCGGAAATCTATCGATCTGAGTGTCGGCAGAAGAGGTTGCTGCCTTTATATCAGAAGCATAGTACCCCTCCACTGATTACACTAAAAAACTCCCAATTGGCTCACGGAAAAGGGTATGGATTTCGTTGAGAAACATCAATCCGCCAAATTACCCTCAACTTCGGCCCATCGAACGCTATTGGGTGATTGACAAAAGGATCTTCAAAAAGACTGGTAAAGCAGCTGAGAATATGCAGGAGTTCCAAATAACCTTCAAACATTATTAGTAGCCACAAGTTTGGCTAAGGCGTCCAAAAAATGTGACGAAACACTTGTCCAGAACTGTATGAAAGGTGTTCGATCAAAAATTCGCAAATTCGTGAAAGAATAACATTAATTTTATCCGGTCTTCACATTGTACAAGTTCAATCCCGTACATTAAAGAATGATCCGTTTGTTTGAATAAAACATCATTTTTTTTATATGATTTGAAAGAAAAATATGCGATTAACTTATTTCCGATACAGTCCTTAGTTTCCAAGATATATAGAAGTTCACTAAGGCATTCGATCGAAAGGATCGATATGGACCTTGGATTGTTCTCAGCAAGCAAAACGGGTAACTTCCGAGCTACTCAGTCGCAGTAGCTCGGAAGTTACCCTTTTGGGCCTAAGGTAAAGAACCTTCAGCATTTGATGCCTTTTCCGGATACGTTGTTCCGGAATTCTGGTCAATGCAGGTGTGACCAGATTTGGAAAATCATTCGCAGGTTTCATTCATTGAAATTTCTGCCGCCTTATCAGGGGTGAACACGTATCATCAACAACAATAAATGCTGTTATTACATTCTGTATCATATCATTTTTTCACACGGTCAAAGGTAGATTACGTTTTTTTTTGTTTTGCTCTCCTTATGCGGTGAATGTAGTTGAGTTGCGCTCAAGTGTAGATCGATTTTTTTTTCCAGAATAACCAAGATCTTATAACATTGAGTACTGCCACAAAAACACCTACACTCGATTGTGCTTTTGTTTTTCTTTCCATCTGAATACAACCTTATCTGAGATAACCTTTCTTTCCAAACAATGCCGACCCAAGACGTAGTTTATTCTAAAGCAGGCGTTTATTGCTCACAATTTTGAAACGGTACTTCTCGAAACGTTGTTCTTGTTGAAATTTATGGTGATCTCATCCCTGTTTTCCCTAAAAACGAAAACACATCGAAAAGATGGATTTTTTTTATTTTAACTGAAATTAAGGTGTGACTTACCTTCGACTCGCATGGCGAGCCCTTCCGCATGAATCTGAACAATGATTCGACTAGGTTGGCAGGGGTAGATTCCTCGCATTGCTCCAGCTCTTGCACCAAACAATTTTGCAGCCGCGTGAAGTCGCTGAAAAACATTCGGGAATTTCGGTATTACAAAAGCAATGACATTTTTCTTTCGGGTTACTTACTCGCACTGCTTCTGTCCGATAACCAACTTCGGAATGGTATGGCTGGAAGTGTCAATATCTTTGAAATATCCGGAGAAGGTATTGTTCACACATTTGATCAGATCATCCTTCTGCTCCAGGAAGCACTCTGGCCCTTTCTCGGCGATGAAAACTGAAAATCGACCCAAGTCATTTTCAAACCATACTGGAAAAAAATGTGCATCAAAACACTCACGTGCAATTTGGTCACCATCCTTGTGGCACACGAAGTTCAACAGATTCTTGAACACATCCACACCGTGACCCTTGTGACGCCTCTCGTCTTCCTCCAGACACGGATCGATGACATTGGAGAAGGTGTTGACGCACTCCAGCAGGGTGTTGCGCTTGCGGCAGTACTTGTTGAAGACGGTGTCCAAATCGCCGGTGGGTTTGGCTTCCTCTACCTCCTTCTTGAACTCGTCGATATCGATCAGGCCCTGAATGCAGTTGAACAGATCCTGGGCACCCTGCTTGGCTTGATCGTAGGCTTCTTCCGAGCCACCGGCTTGGATGCACTTGTCCTTGACTACATTTTCGATTTCGTCCAAGCTTGGCATCGAAAGGTTCTGCAGATTGGCCGGTAGATGCTGCCGAAGGCTGTCCACGTCGATGTTGTTGGTATCCAAGGCCGCCCCGGATGCCAGTGCTGTCATGGGAAGGGTAGAGAACAAATCATGGTTTGGGCTGTGCGGTGGGATGTTGTTCGGAGGACTTACCCACGAATGCAAGAAGAAACGACGATAGAAGTTTGATAGCCATGGTTAATCCGGAGAAGTTGAATGCCTGATTGGATGAGATATTATAAGAATTAGATTGTTAACAAACAGCTTGCAGCTCTTGATTTTTTCTCTTGCTTTTCGTTCTAGGTGCTCTTTGTTTTAGGTGTTTAATAAAATATTCTTACTGTAGTATTCAACATTTGGGAAAATAATATTCGAATAAGTTATTGAGAATCATCGTGTTTTAATTCGAAATTTATATTGAAAGTGCTTCTAAACGGTTTTTTTATAACTGGTGTGCGGAAGCAAATAGCGTTCTAACTGTTTCAGATTACTAATTTTCATTCGACCACTGCCCGTAAGGCGAACAAAATAACATGGGTATGGTTTTATTAGATCGTTAGACCAGTACTAGATAGTGAATGTATTAGAAAATTATAGCGTACACTCTTAAGAAAGCATTTGGTGGCCCTTAAAAAGGCCGCTTGGTTTAAATTATGATGCGGCCTCGAATTGAAGGCTTTTTTTCAGCGTCTCAACCAGTAGTTGGCGACGCCGGCATTACATCGGGCTTCTTTCAGTTACGCCCGATAAAGGGCGATACGGTCAAAATTTGGTCAATATCAACTTGACGTATTTCTTTCAATTTTGCATTTAAAAAACCTGAACACCCCTCATTATGAAGGTCTGTGTGTGTAGAATGTTGCTCCTATTCTGATTTTGGAATTCACTCTTCAGTTGTCAAAATGCCGTCCAAGCAAGAAGAGCAGCGTATCAAAATTTTGCTCGCGCATCGCGAAAATCCGAGCTACTCGCACGCAAAGTTGGCAAAATCGCTAAAAGTTGCCAAATCAACCGTTACAAATGTAATTAAAGTGTTTGGGGAACGTTTGTCGACAGCCAGGAAGTCTGGATCGGGGGGAAATCGAAAACCGGAAGCCGCTGAGACGACAAAGAGAGTTGCCGGTAGTTTCAAGCGAAACCCTAACCTATCTCTCCGAGATGCCGCAAATAAGCTGGGTGTATCGTCTACAACCGTGCATCGAGCCAAAAAACGAGCCGGACTATCGACTTACAAGAAGGTAGTGACTCCAAATCGCGATGATAAACAAAATACGACGGCCAAAGCGCGATCTCGGAGTCTGTACACGACGATGCTGACGAAGTTTGACTGCGTGGTAATGGACGACGAAACCTACGTCAAAGCCGACTACAAGCAGCTTCCGGGACAGGAGTTTTATACGCCAAAAGGAAGGGGAAAGGTAGCAGATATTTTCAAGCACACGAAACTGTCAAAGTTCGCAAAGAAATATCTGGTTTGGCAAGCCATCTGTACCTGTGGCTTGAAAAGCAGCATTTTCATAGCTTCCGGGACTGTCAACCAAGAAATTTACGTGAAAGAGTGTTTGAATAAACGTCTGCTGCCTTTCCTGAAGAAACACGGTTGTTCCGTACTGTTTTGGCCGGATTTGGCATCTTGCCATTACGGTAAAAAGGCCATGGAGTGGTACGCCGCCAACAACGTGCAGGTGGTTCCCAAGGACAAGAACCCTCCCAACACGCCAGAGCTCCGCCCAATTGAGAAATACTGGGCTATTGTCAAGCGGAACCTAAAGAAGACCAAAAAAACAGCTGAGGACGAGCAGCAGTTCAAGGCAAACTGGCTTTCTGCGGCGAAGAAGGTGGACAAGGTAGCTGTATAAAATCTGATGGCAGGAGTCAAGCGTAAGGCCCGGCAATTCGGATTTGGAAAAGCGGAAGCCTAACTGAATATTTTTCCTGAATTTTATACTAATTGAACTTGAAAAAGAAATTTAATTTAACTATAATTTAGAAGAAAAATTAGTAATCTCCATTTAATTCCCACTACCTTTGCTTATCTTCGACAGATACGCGTATTTCGTCTACAATGTGCAGACTTCTTCAGTGTCTCGTACTAATAACTCGACTGAATGAAAACCTTCGCCACCTGCCGTATATATATTATTTTCTAAATACAAATCGTTTACCTATCATTATGTTGTTTATACCTATCTTATTATTAGTTTGTTTATACCTATCCTGAGTCAAAAACAAGTGTTCTTAATATCTACCTTAAAACCCTCTAGGATTCAAATTTAATTTGATTTTTTAAATAAACGATTTCACCGATTTACACGCGTTTTCCCTTGACCAAATTTTGACCGTATCACCCTTTAAAACTAAAATTGTTACTGGGGTATTGTCCTTTTCACTTTACTGTTTCGAGCAGAGTTGGCACGGCTAATTTAGTATGAGTATGACTCGTTTACCGGTAATTCCTTTCTTAAACTTTATTTATAAAAATGATGTATAATGAATTTGTAGCGCATAGTTTTTCTCAACAATTTTAGTGAGATGTTATTAATTTTTTTTTCCTATATCTGGAGGAGATTCAAAAGCAGATTCGCTTATTTCGCAAATTTCTCCGGATATGTGAGCATGAGATTGCGAAGTAACACCGAGTGGTGCATGTCTACAAATTTGACTCAATTTTGAGTTGTGTTTGACTCACTTCCGTAAAACGTGGAGTTTAGTCAAATTTGAATAAATGTAATTGTGATTGACAAGTCTACAAATAAAAAAACATCGACTTTAATTAGGTTGATGTTTTTGATTCATCAAGTTATCAATCCCAGTTACATTTACTCAAATTTAAGTTACTTCACTTTTGATGAAAGTGAGTCAAAAACTACTCAAAATTGTTTTAAAACCACACTCTTAGACAAATTTGTTGAACAAAAACATGCACTACAAGTTCATCATCAACCTTTTTTTACATTTAGCTTATGGAATGAGCTACTGGCAGACGAGTCAAACTCATACTCAATGACCCGTGCCAGTTCTGGTTTCGAAAAGAAAGAGCAGAATCTTTCTCCACACTCGTAACGATCTTCGCTTATCACTGATTCAAATTGTCTCGACCGATTTTGTGAGTTTAAAGCAATTCGTGAGTTATTCGTTAATCAAATTATCATTTTCCATCGTCAAACGCGATCTTCTCACTTATTGCATAACAAACGGATGACTTTTCACCATGTTCACTTCTAAACTTTCTTCCAAGTCCACTCGCACTTGTACGTTCAACTTACTAGAGGGGAATACAAAATACTGATCACTAATCGATCGATTCGTCTACACGAGCCGCTTTGCGCTTCTGTACGGTTTGAAGTTTCCTGCCACACTGCCGTCGCACAACCGCGTTGATCGTTCTGCCTGTGGAGAAGAAATTGCAACCGTATTCTCTTCAAATCGGTTTATATAGAACCGTACGTATCACACATCTCGGCGCGCACATGGACGCAATTGTCAATTGAGCATAGGATTCAAGAAATTCCGAGCGAACGAATGTGAATAATTGATAAGTTTTTTCTTTGTTTGCCTGCGGTAATTAAACTCATTTCGATTGATAATGTGAAAGCCGACCGTTTCCGATCTGGTTTACCGGAGAGAAAAAAAAAGAAAAGAAATGCTGATCGTTGATCATACCTCCATGAAAGGTATTGAAATAGGTGGAGCGGATCGGATTGGGAAGGATTTTTTTTCAATTGAACACAGTTGGCTCTTGTTAATAATCCAGGATAATTCCAGAATAATACTTCCTATGAAATTTCCAGGAAATATAAGGAGAACATACATTTTCATTATCATAGTGGTTAGCATACAAACTACAAAAATTGCGAGCTTAAATCTTATCACTGCATAGATCACGATTACTCAACATTGAAGATAAAGGTTTACAACATGGTTTGACCCATCCACGAATCTTCCTGCGCTTTAGTCAATGAGCGTTGGACGTTCTTGTCATTTTCTGAAAAGCGCCGGAGTCAAAAAAGTTTTAGGAAAAGAGTGCTAAAAGTTTGCGGGCTGCTAGAAAGAAGTCGGTCTCTGCACGCCGTGGGCTCGTAACATTCTTTCAGAAAAATCGTTTTTCTTCACGATCAATGCCGGGTAACTTGTAGTGTCGGCTGCACACAATCAGAACGTAGCAAATAATTTAATCAATCAATTCACGTTTAGGAATAATAAATTTAAATTAATAGGTTGTCGTTATAATAAATTTTTATCTTTTAACTGACTTTCACTACTTTTCTATAAGTTGAACTATTTCTTACTCGTGTTTGCTGGGGTTGGAGTTAACAATGGCGATTTCTAGCAATTTCTTGTTCCGGTGACGTCTCGATGCTCTGTCCGTCAGCTGCAAGTTGCAATGCCTGTTGAGTCGACAAGTGAGGCCATTTCAGCAGTCGATCTTCGAATCGGTATTCGCCCCGGCAGTTTTGCCAGAACCAACATCCTTCCCCCCGTAACACTGACCACCTGGTCCAGTTTTACCTCCGCAATCTACCTCTAAGACTCCAACTTAGCCACTGATCTACGGATCAACCCCGTCGCAGTTTGAACGATAGCCTGACGAATCCTTCCATCGCTTCCACTGATGACTTCCAGAATCTGGCCTTGCTCCCAGTTGTTCCTGGTTGGCTCGTCGATGATTACCACCAAGTCTCCCGCGGCATTCGGCTTCTCGTCTCCGAACCACTTCGCACGCTTAGGCACGGTAGGCAGGTACTCTCGTACCCATCTTCTCCAAAATGTTTTCAGGTGAAGTTGAATTTAGTCCCAAGAGGCTTGCAACACGGTAACTGAGTCACCTACTGCTTCTGCTGGCTGACGATCGCCACTAGAACTGCCGAGTAAAAAGTGATTCGGAGTCAAAGCTTCACTTTCTTCAGAAACCCTCGGTAGGTCCGTCAGCGGCCGGCTGTTATCGATTCCTTCGGCTTCTTCTACTAGCGTTACGAACGTCTCGTCGTCCAATTTTCCATGACTGCTGTACATGTGCATGACACGGGCGCAACTCTTTTTCAGTAGACAACGTTTCAAACTTCTACCGTGGCCATTCGCTCTCCAGATGCTTTAGGAATTCTGGCCCTTTGAACCAGAAATCAGCTACTTCTTGGCAAGGACCCTTTCCCCACTTGGTTGCCAAATCTGCTGGTTTGAGCCATTCTCGAACGTCAGATGCCGACAGTAACTCTCCTACCCGACACGCGACGAATTGCTTATATCTTCGATGATCAGCACGCAACCAAGCCAGAACCATTGCCGCATCGCATCACAAGAAACGCTGTTGGATCTTAACAGTGTGGCTTTCTTCGATGAACTGCATCAACCGGACTCCCAACACGGCTGCTTAGAGCTCCAATCGAGATATTGATAACGGTTTCAGTGGGGCCACCTTTGTCTTTGCTCTGACCAGGTTACGTTCAACAACTCCGTTCGGATTGGTGATTCTGAAGTACGACACTGCTGAATAAGCTGCTTCACTGGCGTCAACGAAAATGTGCAGTTGGAGGCTCTGATGGTGCTAGTGATCGGAAAATCCCAACAAGCATTTCAAAACTTTTCTTTTCGTGTTTATCGCCGTAGACAAACACAGTTCGTCCGCGTTGGTCAACCACAGCAATCCAAGAATGCGTTCGAACTCCTTGCGATCCGGACCGATATTCTTGTCGACAGGCGGCTTCATATCACCGAGACGATGTAGCACTTTTTCGCTGTTAGACAGCCAGTTTCTAAGCTGGAATCCTCCATTTTCATGAATCATCTGCATCTCTTCAGAAACGCGAACTGCTTCCTCTATGCTTCCGTAACTCTCTAGCGAGTCGCCTACGTAGTGGATTTTAACGATTCTTTCGGCTGCGCGTATGTACTGCTCTTGTTTTTGACAAATAGTGCGGATGCCGGAGAATAGTTGCTCCAAAGATTGCCACATTCATCACATAGATCTCTGGATGACTCGAAGGATCTTTGCACCAACAAAAATCCCTGTGAGTAGCGGTCGTTCTGCCGGATAAGTATTTGGTGAAACATTTCCTTGATATGCGCCGAAACTGCCACCATAAACTGTCGGAAACGCGCCAGTACCGCTGGCAAGGATGTAAGCTGATCTGGTTCTTTGAGTAAGAAAGTGTTCAACGCTCAGCGTCCCATATTAGACGGACCTTCTCAGGTTTTCGTGGATTTATTAATGCTCCTAGTGATCCGATCTTTCTCCGCGCTTGCCAATTCCGCTACTGTTGGACGGTTCGCGTATCCTTTTTCGTCATACTCCACTATCTGTCGCTGAAAGTTCTCTCGTAACTTGGGTCACCGGTCCATTCGCTTTTCAAGGCACAGTAATCGACGGAGGGCCATAGAGTAGCTGTCAGGGAACCGAACGTGATCGATCTTCCACAAGAGTCCCGTCTCGAAGCGGTTTCCGATTCGCACTGTCGTCTGTTTTAGCATCCGTTGAGCACGCTTCTCCTCCTCTGATACCAGGATTATCGCTACGTCCTCCAGAGCGAAGTACTCCTTCACCGTGTTGGGCAGGTCTTCAGCTGAGCGTTTGTGTCGCATCCTGCCTTCCGTGTCCTCCGTATATACACTAACCCAATCTTGTTGTTGCTGCAACTGGTTCACCGTTACTTCCTTCTTTCACCTTGACGGGAACAATCAAGTTTAAGTTGTTTACGCCAATGAGTATCCGAGGCACAGCATTCACGGCATTCTAGTTCTCCGTTGGCGACCGTTTGCTTCGAAAGGGAAAGCTCCTTAACCGTGCGGGCATCCTCTAATACGTATCTCCTCTGACTACCTGGCGCAGATATTGACAACGACAGTTGTGGAGATTTCGCTTCCGTTCTGGTCACATTGCCCGTCCACATTAAGCACAATGGTCGGTTTTCACCGTCAACGCCAAGTTGTTCCACTAGTTTTTCTTCAATCATTGTCAATGACGATCCGTCGTCCAGAAACGCAAACGTATTGATAACTGTATCTGCGCCGAAGAGTGTTAGCGGAATGATACGGAAGAAAACATACTGCTCCATCTGCCGATGAGTATGATTCTCCCCAGATGACACATGGGATGGACGGTTAAATGGAGTGCTGGTTCTCACTGCATGGAATAGAGGATGGTGGTGATACTGACAGCCATTTGTTCCGCAGCAACCCGTGCGCTTACAGCTTCTCCTACCGTGACTACACAAACAGTTTCGACACAACCCGTTGGTCCGGATGCATTTCCAACGATTTTCAACCGATAGTGACTTAAACATTCCTTAATCCGGCAACCGGTGTCCAGGTCTCGTGCATGCACAGCACAACATCTCCTTTTATCGCTACGTACCCCACTCCATATTCACATGCGCTGGAAGTTTTCCCACAAGTTCCATCAACAGAGACGGGTTTGACAAATGCGCAAGTTGACCTGCAGCTTTCAAGTGATCGCAGAGGTTCTGGACTGCCCTACCGAAATCGCCGCCTTCAGCCTGTCCTGCATTCTCACCGAACCACTTCCTTACCTTTACGATGCTGCCTCGTTTACTCATCCTTGACCGCCGCACAGTGGGATGAATTAAAAAAAAAAGTGGGACATGGGCAACTATTAGATGTGGCCCATTGATGTCTTGTTTCCACATTTCTTGAGTACTTTAAAGGGCGAACACGAAATTATTGCGACGCCGAAAATGTCATGCCAATTATCTTATAATGTTAAGAATCAAACCAAAATTTTAGGGTAGTTTTATACATATATTTACTTCAAAAATCAAAAGAAAAGTTAATCGATGGAGCCTTGAGTGTAAAATTGAACGCATTTTCGCTTGATGCCCTCCATCAAAGTCTTTACAGTGTCATCCGGTACCAGTTTCTCAGTTTTTTTTTTCAATTTTCTTAACATGTCCTTCTCGTCTTTGACTGTCTTCTTGCTCTTCCGAAGTTCCCGCTTCATCATTGCCCAGTACTGCTCCACCGGGCGCAGCTCCGGATTGTTTGGCGGATTCATGTCCTTTGGAACAAAATGGACAGAATTGGCCTCATACCACTCCAGGACACTTTTAGAAAAGTGGCATGATGGCAAATCTGGCCAAAATAGCGAGGCACCCAGATTTGTAGATCTCGCCATTTACTGTGCCCTTTGTCACGAAAGGCTCACTCCTCAGTCCGCAAGAGCAGATGACCTGTCAAATAAGATATTTGGAGGCGAACTTCGACATGTAGCACTTTTTCGCTGTTGTAAACAATACACATCAATGAGAAAGTGTGCAAAATTTGGTTGATTTTTACCTAATGGTAAAAAGTTATGCCCTGTTGAATGTGTCGCAATAATTTCGTGTTCGCCCTTTATTTTGGTGTTTATAAATTTGATTTAAGGGGTGTATACACCTGGATAAAAAAAATAACTTTTTTATTTCTGGTTTAAACCGCTAAGCATGTATTTAAACATTGTAGATTACGTCATTTCACGAAACTTTGTACAAGACAAAAACTTTCTATCTCTTAACAGGACGAAGTTGTAATGTTTTTTTAGTATAACTTTTTTATTTGAATTTTCCTATTTTTTTAGAGGTTCTGCAAAGACTTAGGTATTCTAAAAATACACTTTTTTTTGTAGAAGACAACTAATCATTATCTCTTAATTTAAAGGATTTACGTCGGTTTCAATGAATTGATTCAGCTATCTTTGAGGATGTGTACAATATTACACTGATAATAAAGCAATGATAATATCTTTGTGTCCCACACATGATTTTTTGCAATTTGATCAACAAATGAAATCTATTTGTGAATGTGTGAACAAATGAACAAATGAATACTATGTGAAATTTTACATGGATTTTTGTCAATAAATATGTGTGGATTTTTACACGTGTACAGGTTAGCAGGTATTAGCAGCTAAACATAACGTTAATTCATTCAACAGCTGATACCCTTAAAAACGATGTACACATTAAAAGGGGGTCCAAGAGGGCACCAAACAATTTTTCAAAAAAGTAACTATGCTTCTTATTATATTATGTTGTATATATAGTAATTATTTAATCTTTTTGAATAAATATTTAGACTTGCTATTAATGTTTAAAAAACCCGTAATGCTGGTAGATCACCTTTTCGTGGTGCGTTACGGGGTATCAGGTCCACCACCGAACCCTAGTCCGAATTAATTCAAACTAGGAAACATATTTGTTTTTCTAGTCAAAGGAACGTATAATAGTCCTTATTACATTTTATGCCTTGTGAAAAGTGACAATACTCGGGTTGCGCCACCGAGGATGTGCTTGGAATAAAGAAAACATGGTTAGTGTGAATTCTCATTTTCTATTTGATGTTCTATAGTTTGACTAGGGTTCTGATGCATGGGCAGTATCGGAGTTATTGTTTGTTTTGTTCCAATGAATCCGGCTTTGACTGATAAAGGGGCGCGCCTTTGAAGAGTGCTATCGCTCACAAAGGGTTTAAACAGCGGAAACTTTCAATTAAACCTGATTCATTGCCAACAAACAAACAATGACAACTGTAACAACACCGAATACTTCATCATTTCTCATGCACTAAACAAAGGATACGGGATATACTACAATAGATCAAATTACTGGTCGCAGTGGTTTATGTCCCGAACAGAGGAAAAAAAATGTTTAAAAGGAAAAAAGGCAAATTTATGATATTATATTCAAATAAGCTTCATTATCTAAAAAAAGCCGTCGTTCTACTGCAGATACAAAAGGTACAAAAGGAACAATGTCGCATTTCTACGATGGTATTGACTATCGACAAATTAAACACGTTGATTCAAATCAGAGATGGATGTTTTTGATTTGTCGACTTGTCAACCCCAGTTACATTTACTCAAATTTGAGTGACTCCACTTTTGACGAAAGTGAGTCAGAAACGACTCATAACTGAGTTAAAACGGCTGGCCGTGTAGAACAAAGATGTGAAGAGAAGGTATTGATAGTTCCGTTAGAGCACGGCAGGCTGTGAAAATTAAATAGAAGTAGTTTGAAATTGAGCGTAGGGCATTTGTTAAATAGTATTTCGAAGTTTTTTTTTCTTATTAAGGAAAAGGTTTGAGAAATCCTTCGAAACCGCGATAAATAATTCGTTTCGTGTGTTTTTCTTAAAATATAAGTAATAGTATGCCCTTTGAAGAAAACTGTTTTCAAATCTGGTAATTTAAATCTGAAATAGAACCCCCCCGTTCCATTACTAAGTGGGCCATGCTTTACGAAATGTGCGGCATTTAAGGGCTTATGCTGAATCATTCTTGATGACAGTCATTACCTCAACATTTAGAATTGATATAACTCAGAGTCGGTACTAGATATTGAAAATTCAATCACATCAGTTTGTATGCTTACTTGCTGTGAGCAATCTGATAGAGTTCGATTCGAAGTTCATTCACTAACAATCGAGATTTATTAATTTGAAATAGCAAGGTGAGTTTGCGAGCGCGAGATAAAAGATAGGAAATAATATATGGAGCAGCGATTCACCTTAAGCTCAAACTTGAGAACTGTGCAGAGTTAAAATTATCTTTACGAAAACATTGTTAATATGTAACTTCTTTCTCTTTCTTTGAACGAGTGTCGGATATCTCTTTGAAGTAAGAGGGAAAAAAAATGTTGGCCGTGATTTTGGTTCAACGCAAAACCGTAAAATGCGCTTCAATTAAAAGACATTTTTGGTCACTTTGTACCGGATAGTTAAATTTATCAGTAGAAGATGAAAGAACTGAAAGTAGAATGTAATTCACGCTTAAGTAAAGTTAAGTTGAGTGTGAGCTCGAAATCGTGAATGTTCATTATGGAAACTTGCCGTCAAAGCTACAGTTTTTAGTTGAACAAACTATGAAATACACGTCCATCGATCCCTTCAGCATGATCTTCTCGTTAAAAGTCGAATCGCACATCTACCAAGCAAGTCATCAAACGAGATATGATTCTGCTACTGAACGCGACCGAGGACGGCTGGACTGAAGCGGAAGTTTCGATCATGCGGTGCGGTTTATTATTGTTGTTATTGTTGTTGTTGAGCGCTGCACCCATGAAAAGAAATTGAATTGAATGATCGTTCTGTAAAAGTTCACGAGCACTGACCGATGATAGCCGGTGTGCTGTATATTTGCTACCTAGAGAACTGGGGCAATATTTGTTCCAACTAGAAAGCGCTTTGTAGTTCATTGAAAGTGGATTATGATATTGCCTAGATGCTGTGACCTTATCCTATATGGCAGTTGGAACAAAACGGGATGACGCACAGTAATTGTGCGCAGTTCGATAATTGCTTTATCAAGTGTCTATATGCGAGTTAAGTTCCCGGGTACGGGGAGTTCTTTTTAAAAAAAGGTGTTACTGCAATTACTGATCACTAAAGACTAAATTATTCATATTAATTAACCCTACTCCTAACCGATGCGTCGATCGATGCTGCCGTGTCAGCACCTGGTTTCCGATGTTGATCGCCGTCCGTGTCGCTGCGTTGGTTGTTGCCGGGTATGCCAAATTATGCTGATGAAGCTTTGCACTCATTTTTGGACTTTGTGCAAATCGTGGTATTGCTGGATTGCAATGTCGTTAACTGGTGGTAGCAAGGTTGCTAACTTGCGCAAAGAAACGAAGAAATGGCTCTATTGAAAGGATTATTCTACGTCGTACTAGAATTATATTTATCTTATAAGATTCATTCATTACAGTGTGAATGGATATATATTTTTTCTCTAGCATAAATGCATAACATTTGTATAGTTTTCAAGAAACTCGAACAACTCAACGGATTCCGCAAAGCTTTGTGCCACGAGCCGAAACGAGCTGAGATGATTGAAAGGTGGAAGCAGCACTACACTCAACCAAAGTACCTTAGGGTAATCATCAGTTGAGTCTTATATAGCATAGAACAAGTATTTAATGATAGTAGCTAGAACCAACTTGAAATATGATTCATTCTAGCACCTTATCAATTGCATACAGAATTAGAAAATATCTTGTAAATTTAGGTCTGCTTGGATGCACATAAAGGGAGCGACCCGTTAGACATAAATTTACGATGGTTTTTTTTTAATTTAATTACAGTAAAAACTCTAAATTGTAATTTGAATGGCCTTAAAAGTAAGTTATGAAACATAGAATCAAATTTTGTAATTTTGTTGTTTGTTTGTAAATACAATACAACGCCCACCGTCCGGCAGTGATTTTATGGAAGAAAATTTTTTGCAGTTAAACGAACTGTTGCCGACTCGACAAACATTTTTAGCCCGGGAATTGGAAGGTGATAGCTCTGTTGGGTTCCAGTGACCCATTTCAGAAAGCTTGGTTACTCACGTCTATTCCGAGGTCACTTTCACTTACAACAAGCCCCGCATAAACACAGTACAAGCATCAAATGGATATAGGTACTGTGCAAACACTTCCATCATCAAATCTGATTGTTTTGATGATGGCACGTATTTAGTAGTATCGTTCAAATTCAGAAAGATCTCACCGGATATTGTTGTTGATCTTCAGTCTCCATTTGGACGGCCTCCCTGTGACGCTAAAGGATGCAGTTATGTCTCTACAGAAGTAGCACTCTGCTATTCGGCAAATATTTTCGCGTCATCCTTTTCGAAAGGAACAATCCGAATACAATAAGTACTTCGCGCACAATAAGAATCACAGGTAAAAAACACTTTCGAGAAGAAAATTAACTTGAAAAATCACAATCATTGTTCAACGAAAATAAAAAAAAACTTCACTGCTCTCCATCTGTACACCATGTGGTGAGTGAGTGCATCTGGAATCATATGCCATTCACTAACGCGTGAATGCGCGTTTTCTTCGTATTTTGCTTCTGACCAGCAAATGGCCGTTTTCTTCATTGCACTGGTTTTCATTTTTCTCTCTCCGCACACTGCCAACAATCAAAATCCCCCGCTATGAGGTGACCCTATATCGACTTCTAAACTGCTTATAATCATCAAGTCACTCGCGACAAAGCGGTAAAATACTCTAATTTAATCATTTATGTTCGCGTGGCACAATACTAACAGCACTAACAAACACAACTAAGCTGCTATTAACTCTTCCTCCGGGTGCGGGGGCGAAGCACAAAAAACAAACAAAAAACGGGGAAAAACTACCGACCACCACAAATTTTTTGGAAGGAATCGATAAAATTCACTAAACTTTACACAAAACTCGTGGAGATTTAATGATTTCACTGTTCCTTAAGGTTGAATTTCGAATATATTTATGATTTTTTTTTCTGCGAAAAAGACGCAGCAAAAACAAAACACGTCACTTTCCAAGCCACATAGAATCAAATACATTGTAATGTGCTAATATTCAGTAAAATTTTCAATACGTTTCATGCTACGTGATTCTTTCTTTGCTATTGATTTTGAATGATCAAATCTTACAAAATGTTTGAAAATAAGGATAAGATAAGGCACTCAAAAATTTAGTTCAACCATTTATATTTATTGAAGTATAACTGTACTTTTTTGACAAAAAAGCAAAGCGTTTTGAGAAATGTGTAAACTTTTATTATTCGTCGTCCATCAAAATATTAAATCATCATAACGAAAATTCAGAAATTTAACTGCCATTTTCTCCGACTTCCCGTGATAAAAGGACGTTTAATAAATTCTTTTGCTGTTGAATTGTGGCAGATTGTTTACATTTTCAGCATTTAAAAATGCAAGAAACTTCGCTTAGTTTAATTTAGATCATAATAACTTACAATTTTAGTGGACGTTATTGTTGAAAATGCGAGAAATCCTATCAAGGAACCACGTTTTTCTGGTTGCTGCGAACCGTAGATTGTAAATTAGTTCAAATCTTGGTTCAAATAGGTTTAATTCAGAGCACTTACAATAGTTTTAAGAATCAATTCACTAGATTTAGGCACAATTCAATCATTTTGAACGTAGCTTCAGGTACAATTTAGTAATTACTTTTAGGCCCGTTCGATAACTTGGCAAACCGAAAACTGAAAATTTTCTACTCATCAGTCTCATTCATTCAGCGTTTGACGTTTCTTCCGCTCTCACGTCCAGAGCTTAAAAATATCATATTCAATTCTCAAATTGCACCCTGACTGAGTTAAAATATTTGTCATCACGCACTGTTCTTAGCGAACACGAAGTAAACACAAATTTGCCTTCATGAATCTCTTGTGCAAGATGAGTCAACTTGTTTTGTGTTGCTTTACTTTGATCATTCATTCGTTCCGGAAAGCATTGAATGTACGTAAGTGCAAACAACTCATTCAATTTCAACGTTCTACCGTGAAGACGGAAGAACAGTCATTCATTTGGAGAATCAATGAAGTGAAAAAAACCAAAACTTCTCGAATCGATCCTGCAAATGCCTTTTCTCGAACAAATGCCCCACAAACTCTGTAGCGATTTCGGCCATTCAGCCTTTTGGCTTCCTTTGCCTTCAGCCATGTTCGGGAATACTTGAAATCCTGTGGCAGAAAAAATCACTCACGAACGCGAAAATAAATGACTGGTTACCAGAACATTCAGTCAAGCAACCAAAATCTCTTGAGGCTTGAATAGCCGTGTGCTTTGCTGTGGTGAGAATGAGTTGTGTGAAAGACGAGGACAACGGAATGACTGAGCATAGCAAAATAGTAAACAGGAATATATTGCGTGACTGATAGAACGAAATGAAGAGAGCGAAAATTGCACCTACTGATTATTTTTTTTACTCATCGTTCACGACGGGTGTCAATTTTTTCGAGCTCTGCTCACGTCACACATGACATTCGGTTCAGCAACGGCCTGCTGAAAAGCGTCTCGGTACACGTCGACGGCGTCGCTGCAACAGGAAGTGTTTCCGTCACAGTATCTGTGCTGCGATATGCTGCGTTTCATATAAATATATAATTCAAATTTTTGCGATCACGAAATCATAGCCGATTATCGAACAGTTACAAAAAGTTCCTTTATTTTTTAAATAACGCTGCGTGAGATACTCTTGAAAGGCAACGAAGGATGAACGGTTTGAACTTCACGTAGCAATGAAATGCGCTCTGGTCTGCGCCTGAATATCGTGGCACTTCGAGTTCCGACGTAGTTCTAATAAATGGTAGACAAACTTATTGCGACGTGTGAAATCGCCTACGATAGAAGTTAGTGGTGTGCATGATCAATGTCAACACATAAATTTCAGAGTACATCCTTATGAACTCAAAATTCAGTCAATTTTAAATTGAAGTCTTGAAATATTTACGGGTCATAAAGATTATGTCACTCGTAAAATCCTTTGTTTTTAAGAGTGTAGAAGTTACTTTTGAGTAGTTGGCATAAGAAATGCGTCACTTCCTAGCAGTACTCCTGAAGTAATTATAAAAGTTCTCGAGCGTACGGAATTTACCGTAACGAAGGTCGGTCAAGAAGGAGAGAATCCATTCCAAGAACCAAATTGGGAATCCTACAGTCTTTAGCTTTTCGGTCGCGTACGGGTATGGTACTGTGTCGAAATCTCTAGAAAAATCTCCATAGCCTTCGGGACCTGCCTTCGGGACCTGCCTTCGGGATTCAACCTCTCGAAACAACGTCTTGCTATAGCACAGCAAATTCGTAGTTGTAGAGCGATGCTGAAGGAATCCATGTTGGAGCTCAGATATTAAAGGATGAACAACATGGATGAAACATCAAGGTCGTTCAAGGCTTTCATAACGTCATTTGGAGAGATACAAAGTGCTGGGAAGTCCATATTGAACTTCCGTATGTTGTCGAACAAGTCGGGTACAGAGGTGGCGCATTTGTGCTATAAACAGTTACTGATTGGAAAAAGCACGCAAACAAGTTCGCAGTATCGACAGGGCTGCTAGTGGCGACCCCGTGGAATTTAACTGCGTTTGGAATACTATCACAAGATCGTTGTGACTTCACGAACTTCCAAAATGCCGCTGGGGTTTGCTTGTAATTGCGGGCGTGTTTTTCATAACAGGACTTTAGTAGTATTTCGTTTTGATTAATCGGAGATTATTTTAAGTTTCGTTGATTCTGGCGCTGAGACTTCGTTTTCGCGACTTGCGTAGCATATTTCGCAGATTACGTAACATTGGGTTCTATCAGGGTAGCACAGGAGTTGGCCGGCGTCGGAGAGGAACTCGCGCATAGAGACTACAGTTTGTTGTAAAATTGGTCAGAAATAGAATCGGCGGAATCATCCTCCAAAGTCTGTTGCCGTTGTCCATTGTCCAAAGTAGTAGCCAATACGTTATCCATGGAGTTGAAATTGCAGAGCCTGACGTTCAATTTTGGTGGATACACGAAAAAAAATCCGGGCCCTGATCCGTGAACTGTTGTAATGAATTCGAGAACAAGCAAGTATACCCCATGAACTGAATCACATAATAATGAACTAAATAACGTTTAAAGGGAAAAAACCTGATAACGTTAACTAGTCCACGGTCTGTTTTCATTTTTAGGAACGCTTTTTACTGTCTATAAATCATTATCAGGTACAATGGGTGAATTCCAGTAGGTATCTAGTTTTTAGATGAATGGATTGTAATGCTGATCAATGTCCAAGAGAGGGACAGGAGGCTCAAGTAGGTTGATAGCATGCGGTTCGGTGGTGAAGGCTAAGTCCAAGAGCCTTCTATTTGAATTTACAAGTGAATTAACTTCGACTAGCCCGCTGGTGAGCATCGGTTCCGTAAGTGCCAGTTCCTGCTCCGTAGACGTATTTGATGGTAAATAACGGCAGCCCCAAGTTTGCACCTTTAAACTGAAGAAATGATCCATTAAAAATTGAAATTCATTCCATAAAAAACGTATTCATGACCCATAAAACTCTGGTCAATATCCATAATAAAATGGATATGAGCCATAACATTTATCAATGTGATCCGTAATTTATATAAAATTTAGCAATAAAATGTCAAAAAAGTACCGTTATATATCTAGGGTATGATCAATAGAACTGTACGGATTACCCATAAACATATACCGAATGTTCCATAAAAGGTTCAATATCATTCCTTAAAGTTGTAAAATTGATCCTTAGAATGTAACGTTTGTGAACTTAAATATATACACATGGTCAATAAATTATTGATCTAATCGTCAATAATCCATGATAGTTTTGAAAACTTAACCACAAGCTTCTAAATATGGCCCATAGGAAATAAACTTTGGGCATTTAAAATAATATGCAGATCCATAAATTGTGCCAGAATTATTACAATGTTGAGTTTATATTTTTTAATTTTGGCTACGAGGGAAATCGATCCTTGACTGCGCTACTACTCAGATCTATTAACATGTCCGTTTCTTTAGCTATGCGGCTCAAATATTGCTATTAAAGAAGGATTGCTTTTTAGAAGATTTTAAAATTTTTCAGAGAGCTGATTTACTTTCCCGATTTCACGTTCTTTTACGACCGCAACTGCGACACATGTTTCCCAATAAATTTGTTAAAGTTTGCATGTAACGAACTAGGAAGATTTTCCTATATTAATCTCATCACTTTGCAATTCATCCTACTTGAAATTAAACAATGAACAGGTGACAGGATTAGTTAGTAATGTTTGTTGTTGTTATTAAAAGTAAGCAAACATTATTAGAAAACGAAACCGATCCTTCAACTGCCCAATTGTTTGATTCATCGTAGGATGAATAAAGGAACAATGAGATTAATATGGTGACAGTTACTCTACATGTCAAATTTGAGGCTTGATCAAACTGTTATTCAAGATTTTTTTATAAAATTATGCCGGCAAACGCTTGCTGTCCAACTCGCTATCGCTCGTCGGACCCAACTACAAAAACATCCTGCGTTTGCATTGAGTACCGAGCCAATGGCTTGAATCAGTCGTTAACTGAAGACGATATCGAAACTTCGACCGCTTTCTACTTCCTTGGTTCTTCAATCCTCAACTGCTCAGCAGGCAACATTGATATTTCTAGCACTTGGAGTACATCATAACAAATCGTGGCTACTATGTCACATTGTACAATATAGTGTGTCTAACTGAGGAGCTGTTTGATTTTTTTTCATCTGAAAACTAATGTTTGAAAAAATCGTAGTTAAGAAAATTTTCTATAAGAATAATTTGCTACGGATCATTTATATGAGTTTATAGATTATTATTCATTGTTTTATGGATCATAGACAATTTATTTATGGAACATTTTTAATAATTTATGAATCATGTGCACGTATTTTAGTGCAACAAATGTTACGATCTGTGGATCAATTTTACAACTTTAAGGAATGATATTAAACCTTTTATGGAACATTCGCTATATGTTTATGGGTAATCCATACTATTTTATTGATCATACCCTAGATATATAACGGTACTTTTTTGACATTTTATTGCTAAATTTTGAATAAATTATGGATCACATTGATAAATTTTATGGATCATATCCATTTTATTACGGCTATTGACCAGAGTTTTATGGGTCATGAATGCGTTTTTTGTGGAACGATTTTAAGTTTTTAATGTATCATTTATTAGTTTTTATATGCAAAAGTATGCTTGCCCGTAAATAACCGTTCACATCCTCGTCGATGTTCCAGTTCAAAAAACGGGAGATTGCAGTCGCCCAGTGCCAGCATGATATCGTGAGACGAAGATCTTTCGATGATAGTTTCCCGAGCAAAGGATTATACCAAATTGATAACAGGTTCTAATACCAGGTTATCACTTTTTGATCACTGAATATGTTATCGTTGAGGCTGAATAAACAGCCAAAATAACAGAATGAATAACAAAAAAATACTCGTTGAACATCATAATAATAACTTATTTTGTTATCACTGCGAACAACTTGATAACAAATCCTGTATTCTAAGCAAATTAATTGTAATAGTATCAAACTATGTTATCAATTTGAAATCTAATTGAAAAAAATATTATGATTAAAAGCAAAATTTCTTATTCAAATATGCTGGAAATATTTAATGATTTATACGAAATTCGCCAATGGTGATAACTAAGTTTGATATACGATAACAACGGAAATCAAAACGATAACTGGAATAACAGAACTTGTTACTTATATGACATCAGCTTGTTATTTTCCTTCGCTAGGATTGTAGAGCATCGGTGTGAGACTTGTATATATTCGGGCTGGAGAGAGGACGAATATAGATTCCAGTGATGAATAACGACCGGTGATTGAAAGCAGCACTGCACTCAACCTCAACCTTAGGATAATCATAAGTTGAATCTTATATAGCATAGAACAAAGATCAATTTTAATTTGCTTAAGTATTTAATGATATTCACTTGAACTAGGATATGATTCATTCTGGCTTATCAATTTCATAGAAATTAAATGTGAGTAATTTCCATAAAAAATACGTCTTGTTTTTCATCACTAGTTTTTTTTTTGATATGTAAAACTCACAACGCAAGTCTTATGAATTCAGTTGTAAAGATGGCGGAACACAATCTAAAAGAGCTGAATTTCTCGCAGGTTCATCATCGTTACGCCAGCAGACAGGGGTTATTTTTTTTCAACGCGCATATTTGCAAATTATGGAACTGTGGACTGGGAGTTATTTTATCTGTGGGCTAGCGAGACATTCTATTTTAATTCAAAACATTCGGTTATTCTACATAAGCTGATTGGTTGAAAGCAAAGTTGGTTATGTGCTACTTGAAGTACACAGTGGACCACGAGCTGGTAATTGGCATCAATACAATTCATAAAATAATAGAAGATCAAAAAGAAAAAAACCCCTGTCAAATGACAGACACGGTGTCTAGAATACAGGGTGGTGCTATTTTTATTTCGCACATGTTTCATGAACGTTTTGCCTTATCTGGTAATGCTCCATAAAAACCAGCAAAATCAGTCAAAAACATTGTGAATAAAAAAATAATGTATAGAAAGGTGCAAAAATCATGAGAAACAAGAATAGTTTAGAAATATCTTCAAAAAATATGGTGGTGCTATTTTTGTTTCGCTGAGTGTATTGAGAAACAAGCCGTTGAAATTTTTGAACGGGGTTTACATGCAGAGCTTCAATCGTCATACATCTATCGATATAATATTACTGATATAGATATTATCTCTGAAAAACATATTTTGGAGATAACCATAATGTTAACTTTTTACGAGTTGTTAGAATCCAATTGGAACTAATATTCGAATATTCCTGGCGTAAAACAAATGGGTTTTATTTTGTGTATTTCTGGAACATTGGCAATGATTTTATCATTCTTTCTAAAACTACAAGAAACGTCAACCTAATTTCTTTACTTTACTCCTCCGATTAGAACTTGTGTAATAAATTGCACAGAAAACCACATAGATGGATCTTGGGAGCAGTTCTCATCTTCAATGTTTAAGTTCACTAATTCATTCTATTTATAGATCAATACCAGCGCCGGATACTCCCTCATAGTCTTTTGAGGAGGGGGAGAATGATTAGTTTAGCGTGTTTGACTCTGTTTACTTTTGCCGCGAACACTGGCACGTGAACGATGGTAGAGAAAAAGCTGCGCCACTCCGACCGTCTGTCCACCATGGAGGTGCGGCTCAAACAGCGTCTGATTGGCATTCCGCGGCTAAATAAGAAATACTCTCCTCCGGAAGTAACACTTAAGATGACAGCTCCATCATGGTGATAGGAGACCTAAGATTAACCACCTACTGTCTACGAGTAAGTAGTACAGGTACTGTTATATTCCGGTATTCAAGCAGACAACGTTCCCCGGTACCGTGGAGTTGGTTTCCTACTTAGCACAAGGTGGGAGCCAATAAATAAAAGGATAATCAAAGGTTCGAAACTTTAACATAATCCAATGTTATGCGCCGACAGATGCTGCCGAGCTATAGGACAAGGAGAACTTTTACATTCAACTGAATGCGTTGTGGATTAAGTTCCAAAAGGTAATATCAAGATTTACACTGGCGACTTCAATGCACAGATCGACTATGGGACGTCGTAGTTTCGGAGAAATGGTCATACAGAAAATCAAATCGACCACTTCATCAGCCGAAAATGGAGATGAAGCTTTCTCGATGTCCGGAATAAACGTAATGCCGACACTGCATCTGATTACCACATTCTAATCGGCGAGATCCACCTATGCATTGCATGGATCAAGTAACTAGGTGCGAGCCTCGGACGAGGGTTCAACACACACCGATAAGAAGATCTAGCTGTGAAAATATCTTTTGTTGAAGAACGAGTAGATAGTAATACTCGAGTAGTGAATGATCCACAATGTGGAATAGCAGTGAATGGCTACCAAGAACGCCTTTATAGCGACACGCGGAAATAAGCTGGGTGAGCTGCACACATAACTAAAACAGTAGATCTCTGTTGAAACATGGAGAAAGATTGAGGAGCGTAGAGAAAGAAATGCCGTGACAGAGTGGGCGAGAACCACAGGAGCCAAATAGGAGTCCATTCAACGGTATTCGACTATAGAAACGACTGGACAGTTACTAACCGACACCCAGTTCAACGTTGGTTGATAATTTCGGTCAACTTCTTCAAGTTGCGACGTGGATCCAACACATCGACATGCACGGAAACAAATACGTATCTGTTTTTATGAGCAAAAAAGGATGAGAGAATTGATGTATTCATAACTCTTATTCATGGCTTCATTATTGAAATGACAGATGCGAATCATGAACTTAGGAAGCCTTGTTTTGCCTCTAATCTAAAGTTGTGCAATCAGCTTCATTAGTCAAGAGTCTTTTCAAGAATAACTTTAGCGTAGTAAGCATATCCACCGAGTACTATTACAGCTCTCCACATCCACCCTCACTAGGCTCGAATCCTAATGATGGTTTTGTTGTTGTTTACATTCAGAGTCGTTCAAGTAGATTTGCCAGATTCACGAACAAAGTTTTCAGTATCAGGGAATTCAGCACATGGTTTTAGGGCTGCAAAATGGTGAGTCGACAAATGTGATGGAGCGTGCGTCCCCGCAACATAGCTCTGGTCCTCACAAGTTCCTACCTCATGCTTCCACGGGTCAAGAGATGACAAAGACCGCCAGCTAAGAAGTTGCGCACTTGGCTGGTAGTGCAGCCTTGGCACTGTTGTCCTTCTGACATTCCAGCTAGATTGAGGAGGAGTGCGTGCCGAGCGTCTGTCCACCAAGAGGTGTACGGCTCAAACGGCGGCTGAGTAAGAAATGCTGTATGTATCGTCAGCTATACCTTAGGAGGCCGCCCACCAACACAATGTAGGCGGCGCGATCCCCGGTGTTTAGTTTATGCTGAAATCTTACCCTACGAAAAATGTAAGTATTCTTTATACGGTATACAATTTTGGATCATCCATGGAATTTCCGAGTATTGTATGAAAATTTTAATTTTTTTCCTTCATGGCAATAATAATGCCATGAGTGCCAATGATATTGCTGCAGGACCACGATCGAAAGACATGCAGACAGTACACATTTTATGCTAATTTTATATTATAGCATCCCTTCACAATATTTTTTATGCTATTTTCAGCTTCGTATTTATCCGTAAGCTTTAGTCCACTAATAAGCGAGATAAGGCGCTATAACCTTGGCAATTGTTGCCATGCTTTTGGTTCAACTGCCAAAAGTTCACCTACAGGCAAAAGGAACATAAACTAATCTTTCTAGCATCTATGCTCCCAACGATAAAGTACAAATTATCACACTGTTTTACTCTACATGGAAGCGTTTGGTACGAGAGGTCCACGCTTTCTTCCTTCCCTTGATTCAGAGTAGTAGAGCGATTTTAGTTCTTTCTGGAATCGCTCTATTTCTTGAAATATCATCTGCGGCACATACTACGCAGTTGGCCTGGCCGATGACAAGAAAAATGATGTATTCAAGAAACCATAATTTTCCAGGATGCCTTCAAGAATTGGCTGCGTTAGTGTGAAATTAGATTAGATTAGATTAGATCAGGAATTCAGCACATGGTTTTGACCAAATTTATTCATGATTTCATTGCGGCGGGAAAATAGTTCATGAGATCATGAATATTGTGATCGAAGCGGGTAAACGAAATATGAAATCCAATAAGACTCCTGGGATCGATCGCATATTAGTAGAGATGCTCAAAGCTATCCGCACAATTCAAGCTGAAGAATGCATTAGGTCCTAAGTAATATTGTGAGCCTCTCCTCGTCGACTTTTTCTTTGCGATCCTACAGCTATGTAAAAACATGTCCAAGCATTTTCATCACACAGTGCGGTGATATAATGTGTAAATAAGAATCCAATACGCCAACACTATCAGCGAATCGTTAAATAGACAAATTATTAACGAAAGAGAAAATCGACGAAAAGAATCTTGCAACGTTCCTTAGGACCTCATGCATTGTTTAGCTTGAATTGTTGGCCAACTGGATGCAAAGCGTCTTACAGTACGTTCACACTACAGCTTATATTACGTGATATAGAGTATCTTGATATCAAATAACATGAACATTATTTCCAGTGAAAACTAGATGTATAGTCACCGACAAACCGACATGAATGACAATAGAAAATGTTTTAATATTTCTGTTCAAATTATATTGCTGACATCTATCTTCATGTTCGCTGAAAACGTTTATTGAAGCCACAAACACGCTTGGGAACTTGATGAGAAGGTTCATGTCTGAGCAATTCTGGACACATTTATTTGATCTAGATAAAATGATTCTATAGGTTTTGACAGATGGGATCGCTGCACACTTGAATCGGTCGTTATGGATTCTTGATCAATAATGAAGATTGAGTTTCATGTCGGTTTGTCGGTGGTATAGTTGCTGATATCAAGATACTCTATATCACGTAATATAAGCAGTAGTGTGAACGTACTATTAGTAAAGGTACTTATCAAGAGGGAGTTGAATGTGTGCGACAATTGGCGATACATCATATTATTGTGTATTGTTTTTAAAGTTCTGTCCATGAATCGGGTACAGGAAAATATCGACGCGATTCTCCGACGGCAGCAAGTTGGATTGCGTGCTAGAAGATATTGTGTGGATCATATTGTCATACTCCGATCATCTTGGAGCAGGTTAACGAATTTCAATAGTCTTTCTAATTGGTTTCATTGACTACGAAATTTTTTTCCACAGACTCAATCACAAACATTTGTGGAACGCCCTGGGATGCAAAGCAGGCCCGGATAAAATCTTCAACCTCATCGAGGCGCATTACGAGGACTGCAAGTGGCGAGTTCTGAATAACGGAGTCTTATCCGACCCTATACGGGTAGTCACCAGTGTGAGACAAGGATGTATACTATCATCGCTACTGATCCTCATCGTAATCGACGAGACCATGAGAGGTCCTATTGACCGTGTACCAAACTCTAGGCTGCTTAGGCTACACTTTCTCACTACGTAGCACCTCAACGACTACGATACAGCTGGTGACGTTGCTCTGTTAGCGCAACGGCGCTCTGATATGCAGACTAGGTTCAAAGACCTCGCTAAAAACTCCCCTACGGTGGGATTCACCTCAATGTCAACAAGACTAAACCGTTGGACGTCAACACGAACAACTCTTCCAACCTTTTGGTAGAGAAGTAAAAAGTTGAGAAAGTCGATATTATCCAGTATCTTGGCAGCCAGATAGCATCAGACGGCAGAACCAAGAGCGACATAGGTGCACAAACCAAGAAGGCTATGGCTGCATATGCGAGTATACGAAATGTATGGAGATCAAACCATATATGTCAATGCATCTAAATTCGAATACAATTACAATTGAACGGTGAAATCTGTGCTGTCATACGCCAGCAAGACGTGGTATGTAACAGTGGAGAGCTCTCAAAAATCGCAGATCACCATCAACCGAAGCCTGTGGTATTTAATTCGAGCGGAAACGGAATCAGCAAGCAATTGCTGGATTGGAACTCAGCTGGACATCGCAACAGAGACAGACCAATGAGCTTGAGGCGTAGGAGCCTCAACAAGGACCTAGAGGAAGTCGATAGGCATCTGACATGGGTCCAAATCAAGGCTAAAGCAGCCGCTCAGGATGAAATTCTTTCCCGTTGGCCCTGTGCAATTGGTTGGAAAGTAGACATAAGTAAGTAAGTAAGTATGTACTTCTGCGTCTCCCACAATTGTCAAGGGAAGGATAGTTGTGTTAGTAAGGTAAGGTTATTTTTGGATCAGAGATTCACTGTTATTAGCGTTCAGAAACCATTCACTTGAGCGTAACGCTCGCATTTTATCAAATTTTTGAATTGACACCCGGCTGAGAAAAGCCAAACGCTATTCTACGTAAAAAGTTTTTGTTTGCCATTTTTTGTTAAATGTTTACTGTTATGAATTTTCTAATTGATTATATTTATGAATGTCTGGAGAGGCATTAACACGTATTCACTATTAGATGGTTGATCGCTATACCTACGGACCCAAAAGTGGTGGGTCACCTGTTAGACAGTCTTTGGGGCTAAGTTGAAAACGATGACGCACTGATGTGAAGTCACTTGGCAATAATTTGCGTGTTATACAAATTTATAGTCTAAATTGACTCAATTTCCAGTTAAAATAAGCGACCGTGTAATCCTAAAAAAGTCAGTCACAAGAAGAAAGTGCAAAAAACTCTCGATGAGCTTTCCATAAAACTAACTCATGTTGTGTGCTTTCCATTGGATTTATTCTCATTCGATAAAAATATCATACAATTGTCTTCGTTTTCAAATAATTTCCAAACTACTCTCATACCCTCTTCCAATTTATTTCTTAGCTAGTTTGAAATAAAACGACATTGACCTAGAAACAGAAAATTTACTACCAGGAGAGCGAGTTGATGGTCGCCACAAACGAACGATTCCATTCGTTTCCGTCCGACTAATCTAAATTCCATTAATATCATCACTATAAGCTATCTCATAAATACACCTAGTCCCTGAAGATGTCGTCTAAAAATAGTCTATCACAACTGGAATTTACTGGGCGATGAATTTGGCTACCAGCACCAACAGCCAGGTCGCCAGAACCACATGGAACGATGCTCGGCTGATTTCACCGGAGTTTCGTCGATTGGAAGCCGGCTGTAAGAAGTTCAAAATGTTATACGAGGCCTGAGCAATTTTCACTAATTAATTCATTTTACCGTTGTGAAATTGGCACATGGAGTTTCCCGTCGGACGAACTTGAACAGTGATTCCACCAGGTTGGCCGGAGTGGATTCCTTACAATCTTCCAGCACTCGAACGAAGCAGTCCCGTAGGTTGTCCATGTCGCTGATGGATAGAAGGTAATGTATATAATCACGTTAGATCCTCGAAAAAGCTGAAAAGTGAACTTACTCGCACTGCTTCTTTCCCATGACCAGCTTTGGAATGCCCTCGGAAGCCTGTGGAGTCGGTTCGTCCAAATATCCCCTCATAGTACTGTTGAAGCAGTCGATCAGTGGTTGCTTCTGTTCCTCAAAACACTCAGGACCTTCCTCGGCGATGAATACTGTATAACCATGGAAAATCGATTATGTTAATATCGTTGAGAAATTATTACGACAGATCTTACATGCAATCTGATCACCATCCTTGTGACAGACAAAGTTCAGCAGGCCATGAACAATATTGACCAGAATCCGTTTGCTTTCCTTTTCGTCATCTTCCAGGCAAACATCAACATCATTCGAGAATGTGTCGATGCACTCAATAGCGATGGATCGTCTTCGGCAGTACCTGAAAGCATCACGATCATCAGAAAAGACTCATCGAGCAGTAACCGCACTCCTGAATCGTACTTATTGAACACGGTGTCCAGATCACCCGTAGGTTTGGCCTCCTTGATTTCACTCTTCAAGTCGCTGAAGTCGATCAGATCCTGAAGGCACTCGCTCAGCTTTTGGCCGGATTGTTCGGCTTGCTCGTAGGCTGCGTCGCTACCGGCAACCCGTGAGCATTTGTCCTTCACGATCTTCTGGATGTCCTCCAGGCTGGGTAGCGAGACGTTCTGGAACTCTGGCGGGATGAGACCTTCCGGCAGCTGCTCTCGCAGTTTGTCGATGTCCAGCTCTTTGATTTCTTTGGGAAGTTCATTGGCACGGATGGTGGGAGCTGAAACAAGATGGATTGAGGTGAGTTGGATGCATTTGTAAGGGACATTACTGGTCCAGCTTCAGAGAGTACTATTCATGGATCAATGTTTTAAATTCTTAATCCGTTCAATATTCAAATATCGAAATTTTTGTACGTTTTTGTTGTAGTATCAATTTAAGACCTTCTGACATCTATGTTTGTTTTATCGTTTGATCTACCTTGCTCTGAAGATCAGTGTCTTAGATTGCTTAGAAATGCTACCGTGTCCCCCTTACCATCAAGTATGGACTGTTAAGCTGTCAGTATTGCAAATTGGAAAGCCTGCTCCTTGAGGGGCAAACGCAGGAGCTTAACTTCCTTCAGTATCACCACCGAAACCCATCTGAAGCCGGAATTGAGCATTTTCGTTCTCGATTTGCGACTTTGATCGAACAAGTTCAGAAGGAGAATAAGTTTCTAGCTAAGGGAATGCTGCCAAGTTTTTAGCTGAAAAACATCGGCCTACTGACCCAGGCAAGTTTTAACACCAGGGAGTGATCGGCAGTGGACATAATATAGTACGGAAACCTAACTACCGGCCTATCAGCTTCTCTCAAAATATACATTACTTCTGTTTATGAAAAGAGTATCTTTCTCTAGGAACTTTCCGGTTTTAAAAACGGTCGGTCAGCTGGTTGGCGACTTACATGAGCGAACAAATTTGTCTCCAAAGCATATAAAGCTCGTTCACTACAAAATCTGGACACCCCTAAATACGTAGTTATATCTTTGGAAATACTTCATTAACGCGTGAAATACTTCGCAGACTGATGTTCGTATGTCTTCAATCAATTTTTGGTGATACTATAAGCCATTAGATCGAAGTTAGCGTCGAGAGAAGAGCAAGTGCGAAAAGCAGTTGTGTGCGGTTGCAATGAAAATTCCGATCTGTCAGTAAGAAATCTTGCAAAAAAGCTTGGTTTTCATGCAAGTACTGTCTATAACGTTTTTAAATCTTTCAATACACCTTTAACAACAGCCATGAACGCTGGGAGCGGAACAAAAACGGATCTCAGGAATTACCAGATGGACGCGAAGGTGAAGCAAATATTGCAGAAGAGCCCAGTTCTTTCGTTATGTACTGTGGCTAGAAAAATAAAAATGTCCCCAACTTTCGTGCATACTTCCAAGCACCGGTAAGGTATGAAGTCGTTCAAGATAAAAACTGTATCGATCCGTAATGATAAATTGAATGTGATGGCTAAAACCCGGGCCCGCAAGTTGTATCGCGAATATTAGACGAAGTATTCCTGCGTGATAATGGATGATAAAACTTATGTGCTGGAAGACTTTTAGCTGCTACCCGTAATGTCTTATTATACTGCCATGCAACGGAACAGCGAAGAGGAGCAGGAAAAGGACAAGATTCCCAAAAAATATTTGGTTTGACAGGCAATATGAAGCTGTGGTCGAGCAAGCCGAAGCTTCAACACTACCGGAACGGAAATATACAATGAAGAATGCCTAAAGAATCGATTGTTGCCATGACACTCTCTCGCTATTCTGGCCTAATTTGGCATATTGTCAATACGCCAAAGATGTTTAGGAATGGTATAAAGCAAATGGAGAGAAGTCTGCACAGACTCTAATAGATGGAGTAAACTCAAAAGTTCGTTGTTTCTTCATGCAGCCTAATTAAGTAACTGTAATTAGTTTTAAGATGACTACTAATGCACAATTAAATGAATAAAAAATGCATATTAGATTGAACTAACAGCAAATTTGTTGTATTCCAAATTTAATAAGTCCCGATTTAGTCGTGAACAAGCCTAGGTAAACTGCGAGTAACATAAGCGGATTTCCTTAGGCAGACAGTTGCGGCATGACGAAGTGGTAGCGTATGCGTGATTTGTCTCACGCGCTAATGTCGCAAAAAGATCTTTCTGTACCCGGTCTGGTCTAGGATTTTTTCTAGGAATCGTTGAGAAAAATGAGCACGGTAAACACATTTTCACGTACAGTATTTTGCTTGTCTATGGTAAAACAGATTTTATATTCTTGGAAACTAATATTCCTCAAAGAGGAAAACTAGTTTGCCAACATATACATGCATTAAAAATATATTTTCATCGCTATTTTATGCGATTTTTCGGCCATCTGGTGTTAAATCCACCTAAGGACTGTTCATTGAAGAAAGTGGACACCTCCCTAGCAAAGTAGAATAACAAGCTGATATCATATAAGTAACCAATTCTGTTATCCCAGTTATCGTTTTGATTTCCGCTGTTATCGCATAACAAATTGAGTTATCACCATTGGCAAATTTTGTTATCATATGTTATCATTTTGAACACACTATTTTTTATGAACGTTATAAGTTGAATTGTAAAACTATAAATATTTCCAGCATATTTGAACAAGAAATTTTGCTTTTGAGCAAAATATTTTTTTCACTTATTAGCATGAGAATTGGATTTCAAATTGATAACATAATTTGATACTATTTCAATAAATTTGCTTACAATACAGGATTTGTTATCAAGTTGTTCGCAGTGATAACAAAATAAGTTATTATTATGATATTCAACGAGTTATTTATTCTGCTATTTTGGCTGTTTCTTCAGCCTGAATGATAACATGTTCAGTGATCAAAAAATGATAACCTGGTATTAGAACTTGTTATCAATTTGGTATAATTCTTTGCTCGGGCTGTTTATCAATGGTTTAGGGTTAGAACATAACGAAAAATGGCCAATTTTCGCTCAGTGTCGTAACATTGTTTACTTAAGCAACACGATGGGTCGGATCAGCTTATCAACATTTAGATTAATTCGACACGAATGGTTTTCCAAAAGTTTTAGGTTCGAGAAATGACAAAAATCGTGAAGTGTATGAAATATGCGGTTTTAAAGATTGTTAAAATGTTTGGAGAAACGTATTCTCTTTAAGATTTACCAAAAACTTTATACAAAAAGTGGGTATCGGACCAGAATAAGAAACTAGCGGTACGTCTTTTGCATTCGCACAAACCGTGTTCAGTTCGTGAAATTGCAAAAAAAGTGTTTGTTAGTTAGTTCGAATATTCACTTCTCATTTCTGAAGAACGCTTGGACATTTCTTTTGATATCTTCCATAGATTCTGCACAACTTTCTCCATTAGGAGCTGTTCATAGACTTATTTTTGAAAAGCTCAGACTCCTCCCCCCTTCCTAATCGTAGACTTTTTTGATTCTGTTTTTTTTTATATTTCGTATTGCGCGTAGAACCCCCACCCCTCCCCCCAAAAAAGTCTATGTAGTTTATGAATGAAGTTGTGCAGAATCTAATGGAAGGTATCAAGAGAAAAGTCCGAGCGTTCTTCAGAAATGAGAAGTGAATATTCAAACTAATATGGATTTGGTCATATGTACAGGGTGTCTCACAATAGGTGTCACTAAAACAAAATGGGATTACAGCAAAACAAATCAACCAAATCATAGCATTTATTTTTCAATAAATGTTGCACAACCGCTTGGTCCGCAGTACACCTTGAAGCCAGCACCTTGCTGTACATATTTGCGCCTTTGTTTTGATTTGCTGTGTTATTTTGACAGAATATTTGAGAGTGTGTTCGTGTGAGTTCATTATTAGGGGCGTATTATTAAGCTTGGGACCGATGTTCTAGTACTGACTGAGCTAAGAAAAAAATGTATTTGTTCGGGACCTACTGGTCTTAGCGTTAGTTATGACAATATGCCCTCATTGCAGGAACTAAAAAACACAAACCAGAGTTTTAATTTATTTGAATACTAGCTGAACCCGGTGCGAGCCTTGCTACGCTTGCAACTAAATGAATGAAAATATAATAGAACTGGCGCTTTTATGTATTTTTAGGAATGAGTTTTGTTAAAATATTTTCGTTTGCTAATATAAGTAGTTTCTGCAAAACTAAACGTAGGTGTGTAGCTTTTATCATACCCTTGAATCTGTAGTTTTCGCCGTGGTTTTTCTTTCTGTGTAGAGGCATTTCATTGAAAAAACATTAATCTTTAATGTCTTGTGCATATGTAGCACTGAGAGTTACTCAAGAATTTCCCATTCTTGACTAAGAACTTCTATGAGAACATGCTTCTTTCCCCACGAAATACACATTTTGTGTTTTAGTTGCCAGGAAAATTCTCATGTTTGGTTGAAATTTCGGTTTTGTTTTTATAAACCTCCCCCCTCCCTCTGGAGAGAGGAGTCTTGAACGACCATGGAAAACAAATCCTGCCTTCAAAATCCGCACATGGCAAATTTGGTTCCAGTTGCTTGATTAGTTCTCGAGATATGCACAAATTTGTGTTTCATTTGTATGGGAGCTCCCCTTCCAGACAGGAGAGGAGTCTCGAACCATCCTAAGAAACTTCTCTGGCACCAAAAACTCCCGCATACATATTTGTATAACAGTAGGAAGAATTCTCATGTTTGGATGAAATTTGTTTTATTTGTATGAGAGCACCCCCCCCCCCATCCCTTCAAAAGAGGGTAGGGGTCTTAAATCACGTTGGAAACATTTATTGACTTCAAAAACCTCCACCTGCCAAATTTGGTTAGATTTTCTTGATTAGTTTTCAAGTTATAGAAAAAAAATCTGTTTAACTTGTTTCAGAGAAGAATTTTCATGATTGGTTTAAATTTATGTTTCATTTGTATGAAACCCCGCCCCCTTCCCCTACCAGAAATAGGAGGGGTCTCGCGCCACCGTAGAAACATTTCTTTCCTTCAAAATCCCAACATGCCAATTTTGGATCCTCTTGCTTGCTTAGATCTAGAGTTATGCAGAAATTTCAGTTTCATTTGTATGGAAACCCCCCCCATCTAGGAGAGAGGAGGGGTCTCAAAGTATCATAGGAATATTTTTCGCCTCCAGAAAACCCCACATGCCAAATTTAGTTCCATTTGCTTGATTATTTCTTGAGATATGAAGAAACTTCTGTTACATTTGTATGAGAGCCTCCCTTTCTAGAGAGGAGAGGGGTCTCAAACAACCATAGAAAAACTTCTTGCCTACCAAAAACATGCTAATTTTGGTTTCTTTTGCTTGATTAGTTCTCGAGTTATGCAGAAGTTTGTGCTTCATTTGTATGGGAGCCCCCCCCCCCCCCCTTCCAGAGAAGGGAGGGGTCTCACACTAGCTATAGAACCTGCCCCTGCCCCAAAAACTCCAACATACAAAATTTCACGCCGATCGGTTCAGTAGTTTTCGATTCCAAAGATGCAGACAGACAGACAGACAGACAGAAATTCATGTGTGTGTTTATATATTTTATCAATATACTTGGCAACACTGCAAGTGAGTTTCTTGTAAACACAAACACAAATAATAGGAGGCCATCATTTATCTGAGCTAGCACACTCAAAAAAATCGACACGTTGTTTTCACGTGAAATTTCACGTAACAAATTTTCTTCAGTAAAATCAGGTTAACATTATGTGCCAGTGAATTGTACGAGAAAAATCACGTAATATTAATGTGATTTTCACTTAGAATGTGAACTTACGTGGAAATCACGTAGCTCTTACGTGAATTTCACGTGTTTATTACTGGTTTTGGCAGTGGACGAAAATTAAGTGCGTTTCACGTGGATGTAATGTGTCGATTTTTCTGAGTGCATGTCCTGTCCTAGATTGCAATTAAAAAGCAGTGAACGGTCATATGCAAACGTCAAGCAGTAATCTGTCATTCAACCCCTTGAGGTTTCACGGATTTTTTGACAGCCGATTTGACGCTGTTAAATCGACACAAAATTTTCATTAGGGGCTAACTGACAAACGTAAACAATGGCTTCTTCCGTAAATTTCTCGTGGCACAAAAGCTTCCTATGTAAGCCTCCAATTCTATCAGATAGGTGAACACTACCTCTTCGAAATAATCGGTGGATTGATTAGGCGAGTTTTCAATTACGAGAAATTTAAGGAAGAAGCCATTGTTTACGTTTGTCAGTTAGGCCTAATGAAAAATTTGTGTCGAAATGTTGCAATGAGCGAATGCCATTCGCTCATTGCAGTGTTAAAATGTTGCAATGAGCGAATGGTCACTGTATTTTGGATTTTACCTAGTTTCCCTTCCACAGTAATTACAGTTATGAGCATTTGTAGAACTGTTTGGCAAGTATGATCATATTCTATGCTCAGAGATGTAAATAAATTTAAATTTATGGAAATTTTCTAGACCAAACGGTGGTACGATTCCAGCCAGCACCAGCTTGTACTTGCTCTGTAGCTGTGCTTTGACTAAATGAAATATGAAAGGCCACTATCAGCACCAAACAATACGAACATTACATCAACAGAATTCCAATAGCTAATGAGCAATCAACTACTGTAACTCACTTTATCGTCACGCGTTACTAATTTATTTTGTGCGTACAACGGATTAGTTCTGCGGCCTTCACAAAAAATCCGATAACAGCATGATATCGTTCCCATCCGGTTTAAAGGGTGAGATGTACCTCTGGCGTTAAAATGTAAATATGTTTCACGGATTTTTTCATACTCTCGCATTGAGATTGACTACCTTATTCCCAGAAAAGAAACTAAATATTGTTTCAATTTCGAAAATTCGGGAAATCTCACCTCAATTTGAGAGTCTGCTGACGATGAATTCAAATCGCCGAATTCTGACGTAGCTACGGGTTTGAACTTTACTCCTTCGCTAACCTTATCTACTCAACGACATCGACCGCGATAAGAGTTGAGTAGGTACATACTTTGTGCTGCTGCAGTTTCTTCAGAAAGAACGCCCTACGCAATTCAAGAGTTGAAAATTTTGATGAAATACATGTTACTCATTGAACGAATCTTATGAGGGTTACTGTTCCCATATTAATCCTATGTTCATGCACTGAATCAAGAGACTGAAGAGTAAGTAGATTGTTTTCTTTTCGTAATGATGTTTGCTTACGTATAACAACAAATACAAACGTTACAAAATGTTCCACTCGCGCGTAGGATTGATGAGATTAATATCGGAACATCTTTCCTATTTATGATGTCATTTACTAACTCTTTCCTAATTTTTTCGGAAATCACTAAAAAATGATCACGCTTACCTAGTAGGAAGGTTACGAACAACACCCCTGCGATGACATGATTCCGTATCCGATGCATGGTAATTCTTTCTCCGATCCTTGAGACGATCCGTTGCAATCCTCTGGCAGCCGCACTGAACGATCCAAAACCACTCAAGCTTCAACTGGGACTGGATCACTGCCGTCGTCGTCGTACACAATGGCTTCGTACTGCCGTCGTTATCAATCAAACTCTCATTGCTTGATCGAGCTCTTTTGTCTCAATCTAAGCACCTGCTGGAAGTACATACAAGCAGAAAAATGATAATGAATCGATTTGGGTTTGATAGAGTTAAGTACATCGCCTGCTGCGAATGGGTGGGGGTTGAAAATTGACGAGGTCGCTGTATTTACTTGGAGCAAGTTCGTTCTGTTTAATTCTATGATCAAAATCACATCTTGAACGCGTTCGTAGCACGGGTTTCAATCAGTTAATGAAGCTCGGTATTATCATGGCGAAGGTGTGAGTTTCGATTCCGTCCCAGTGGAACACAGTAAAAAAAGTTTTTTAAGACGAGAGAATTTGATATCCGTGAAAATTTCAAAAGCTCCAGCAGGTGCCTAAACGAGTCCTGTCGAGACTTATTTCACATACGATAACTTCGTTTTAGTAGTCGACACACAGAGACGACTGTAAGTTTGAGGAAAAATTTGTTTCGTGGATTTATGTTTCGTAGTTTTTCCTCACCCCTTTCCGAAAACTTTCTTTTTTCTTAATGCAGACAATCGAGAGAATGTACGAATCCATGTTGAAAAAAGAAGAAGACACCGAGTGGTGATAAGTCTGACAGCTCCCATGTTAAAGTATAGGACGAACGTTTTAAAATGCTTCTACAAAATTGGAATGAAATTCTTAATTAAAAGTTGTTTGTTGTATGATGGAAGAAAGTCCAAAACTGCAAAATAGGGGCATTATTTTTATTTCATTTGTATTTTGCTGAAAATGTCTTTATTGAGTACACGCAAAAAAAAACTGCCGTAGAGACTACCATTTCGAGGGTTAAATCAACCGCAAACACCAACAATTTTCACCTGACTATAAATGCGTTTGATTTTACCATGCCTGCGATTAGACCAACCATGGTGCGGTTGATAGTAATATGAGGTCTGTCAAATGTACCAAAAATGTAGCAGTTCAAACATAGTGGATTTGACTGAAAATTCATGGTAGTTTTGAAGATAGTACTTGATAAACTGCATTCAAAACAGTTTTATCTACCAGCATCTCCTATATGCTTCTTTAAAGCTGAAATTTGTACAAAGTGGCCACTCTATAGATCAGCAGTTGTGAAAACAAGTTCATAAAACATTTGTAAGTCAATTAAGATTTTGAAAATTTTCTAGTGAAAGACCACTTGAGAACCTTCATATAACCTATTGGCAGCCATGAAAACCAGTATACGGCCAAATGGCCACAGCTGTCAAACTTCAATGTAATATCGTGGTTGGTTTTGGTTGTACTGCTTTGCTCGCTTTTCTGCTCTTTTGATTCATTAACCAGTAAATAATATCTAAGAAAAAAGTTCTAGTGTTGCGAGAAATTTTGATGGACAGACAAATTGAGTTTTTTTTACAACGTATCATGTTCCGATTTATATGCGCATTTAATTTTATGGTGAATATTGTCATGATAAGAGTCGAAAATTATGCGAGTTAACAAAAACGAAATTGAAACAAATATATTAGAAAAATTAATCATGAATTACCTGAAAATTTAAGGAATTTAATAGCAGGGCTGGTAGTGACTAAAATAATAAAAATATTTATCAAATAGTGCCCAAATATGACTAAAACGTGTTTTCCAAACTTGAGTTTTTTTTAAAATTTGTTGTATAAGTACAGTAAAAGTGAAATAAGTGAACACCCCCGTTTGCAAAAATGAGTAATAATGCGGCGCAGTGTCACTCTTTGGTTTTTTTGTAAAGAAGCGATTTTTTTCTCCACGACTTTGTTGCAGACGCAGCGACGTTTTTGCGAAGACGGGTCTATAAGCACGGCTCTCATGTAGATGGGAAATTATCTCGCTTCAGACAAATTTCATCAAAATTCCATTCGTCAAGAAGAAAATATTTGTTTTTTTAATTGGTTCATTTATTTTTGAGGCTCAGGCGTATGTAACACGTTGCAGAGCCGACATTTAAAATTGTTATTTACAATAATTTGCTTTATGGTGTGAGTAAGTGGGGCACCAATTGATCTTGGCTGGCTCGAGGCTAATGGGTCACATTATCGTTTGGAAGGGACTGCGTAACTTATTTTAGTTAATAAATGTTGATCATGGCTGAGGCTTCCATCAAGTCCTCGGTTCCTATAGCGCCTTTCAGGTGCTAGGCGCAGATGGTCGACCAATAGCTTGCTGGGCAGGTACTAGAAGCACGGAAGTTTGCAACATTGCCAAAAAAATCGGTTTAACAGCAGTTAAGCAATGTCAGAATGAACTCAAATAACTGATGAATTATGAATTTTCAAAATCTACTGTATCAAAAACTAAGAAATTTTTTAAGAAATATATAAAATTTCAATGTACGTGTTTTAATGAAATTTTGAAATCATTACGCTTTTATCGTTTAAAATGGTCAAATTGCAGTGTATCCTATGTAATTTCACCTAGGATCGAATTAAGTTCACTTGACTATAGGGATACAAATAATCAAATTTGGATTCAGAACTACTAAACGAGTCACCGAAAATAAGTCTTTTCTCTGATTTACTACTCGTTCCAACTTTTCTCGACTATTTTTATACTAAAAGAAAATTCACTTTGAAAAACTGTATCTTGCAAATTTTGAAAAAAAAAAAACGATCACTCAATGGTCGCCAAGATTGAAGTCGGTTTCTGGTAAGGAGCAAACGATTTGACTTTGACTTAGGTCGTTTGACAGCTAATCGATAAGATTGCAGCGCCAACATTAGATAAGGGCGAATCTGCTTTTGTAAACAATGGCTTCTCGTAGTCATTTTCTCTTGAACAAAAGGTCGTAAATACAAATTAAGCACTCTTTTAAGGCAGAGAAGCTTTATCTTTACACGCTGTTATATTCAATTTAAAGGCATCGTATTCAACTTCCGAAAAAATTGCAGACAAAGTGTTTGTTTACAAAAGCAGATTCGCCCCCAATCGAACGGCCTAAGCCAAACGTCAAACCACTTGCTCCCTTCCAGAAACCAAGCTCTCAACAGAGACGGCCGTTTCTAAAGACCTCGTGTTCTCTCGAAGTCGAATTTTGTTTTGAAAAAAAAATCTAACCTGACCTGAGTATAAATCTCCTTCATACTTAAACAAAATTGAATTGGTGTTTCGTATGTCACGATTTAACTCGATGACGGATGAACGGTTTTACAAGATTTTTTTCTGCGTTCGATTTGTCATGGGGTTCTACTAGGTTTGCGAGTATAGAAATATGAAAAATTGCTATGAAATAACTGGAAAATCGTTAAAATAATGAAAGATGATGTAATATAGAACCACGTGCGTCGCATTCAAACTAATCTAGAGTGCTGTGACTGATTTGCCTGGAAAAAGATGATCGAGAAAAATGGTGAACATATTGAGTAATGTAATCATGAAAGGTCAACAAACGATTCCCCCCAAAATGAAACTATGATTTTTTTTTATTATTTTTCTATGAAAAAAACTTATTTGAAACTGCGACCATACTTTCTCAATGTATGAGTCAGTCATCGAAGTTCCTGCCTTGGTAATGGAAGCTTACAGAGGGTCAACACTGGAGTGAGAACGCCTCGCAGGCCTTGCCTGGAACATATGCCCATATTGAGGTAATCCAAAGGATTCAAGTCCGGAGCTGCTAGAAGGCTATTTGGCCGAAATTCCATGTTTTCCTTCTGCCACGCTTGAGTCCCTTTTGAGGTATGACACGGTGCTCCGTGTTGGTGTGCTCCAAAGTTGACTTTCATCCATGGCAGAACGTGGTCCTTCAAAATGTTCGTATGACCTCGGCATTAACTTTTAATTCAGCTCTGATAAATACTGGAGGCATTTTCAAGCCATTGGACGCAACTGCCCCGAAAACCATGACT